>VWPU01002411.1:0-28246 GCA_013398955.1 Callaeas wilsoni
CGGGCCGGGCCGGGCAGGGCGGGCGCCATGCCGGAGCTGGCCGTGGACAGGGTGGTCGTGCACCCGCTGGTGCTGCTCAGCGTCGTCGATCACTTCAACAGGTGCGGCCGGGCGGGAGCGGCGCCGCGGCGCTGAGTCACGGCCGGGCCGGGAGCGGGGCCGGGCCGGGAGCGGGGCCCTGAAGGAGCCCGGGGCCGGGAGGGGACCCGGCGGAGCGGGAGGAGCCCGGGGCCGGGAGGGGATCCGGTCCCTCCGGCATCCCGGGTAATTTGGGCCTAATTCTGCTCCCTCCCGCCGGTGCCGAGCGGTTTTAGAGTCAAAAATAAATCCCTAAATCCCAGGAGGTGCCCGAGCCCGCGGTGGGTGACGCTGGGACCGGTCGCTGCTCGCTGTTCGCAGCCGGTGTCGGAGTCGCGTCCCCCTTGAGTGACATCGGCCCGTCCCCGGGGCCAGGCTTTGGTTCCGAGGGCACCGAACGCCCTTCCGTGGCTGTAAACACCAGCACTGATAACACAGTCATGACCCCCCTCTCTTCCACCTGTGTCACCTCCGACACGGGGTGGGCGTCCCTTCTCCCTCCTCCCCGTTTGTGCAGGGACTGACAGTCGTTTTTCCTTTTAGAATAGGAAAAGTGGGAAATCAGAAGCGAGTGGTCGGAGTGCTGCTGGGCTCCTGGCAGAAGAAGATCCTGGATGTGTCCAACAGTTTTGCAGGTGAGTTCAGGTGTCCTGCCCTTCTCCAAAGCCACTGAATTATTTAGTGGATGAAGTGTGTTGGGGTTTTTGAAGACACCCTGATCCATCCATGTACAAATCACCCCATATCCAACAACAAATGCAAACTGCTGTCGACACCCCTAAGTAAACCTCACTCTCCTTTAGCAGCCAGAAATACCCAAACCTAGAGCATTTCAGTAAACATTTTAATTCGGAAAGCTGGATTCTTAAACACTGATGTTTTGTTTTATTCCTAGTACCTTTTGATGAGGATGACAAGGATGATACTGTGTGGTTCCTGGACCATGACTATCTGGAGAACATGTATGGAATGTTTAAGAAGGTCAATGGTGAGTTGAGATCTTCTGACAGTCAGGGATATGCTCCCAAAAACTTTCAGGGCTATGGAAAAGGGAATTTATATTAATCACAGAATCCTTAAGGTTGGAAAAGACCTTTAAGATCATCGAGTCCAACCGTCAGCCAGCAGCACCACCGTGTTCTCCACTAACCGTGTCCCACATCCACGCGGTTTTGAACGCTTCAGGAGTGGGACTTGCATTTCGGGATGTCAGAGGTGCAGGCTGTCGGACCCTGCGAGCGACACAATTAACAGAAGCTGTTAAATACCCAGTGAAGGGCCCAGCAGGAAAGCTGTGGGTCAGTAATGGTGATGAGTGAGCTGCTCAAGCCATGGCCTCGTAATCCACTTCCCTCTCCTCTACACGGATCAGACTCTCACCCTCGATCTGCCTACCCAGTCTCTGCCCAGGTGTCTCTGCTGGGGCCTCCCCACGGTTCTGATTCCAAATCCTTTCTGCTTTTGCTCAGCCAGAGAAAGAATCGTGGGGTGGTACCACACAGGCCCGAAGCTGCACAAGAACGACATCGCCATCAATGAACTGATGAAGAGATACTGCCCCAACTCTGTAAGTGGGGCCACCTTTGGCCTTTGGGATTGTTCTCTCTCTTTCCCTAAAAGGAGCATCTGGGAAGCCTTGGCCCCCACCTTTTTTGCTGGTGACACAGCTTGGTGGCTGTAAAGTGATTGAGGAACTGGGATCAGGAGTTTTTTGAATCATTGTTTCAGTGCCTGAGGTTACCCCTCTGAGCACCCTCCTGCTGATGCTGAGGAGAGAAGAGCTGGCTTGGGTATTTTTTTCTTACTCTTTGACCAAAATTCAGTTTTCTGCGTGTTTTGTTTCCCCCGGAGGTGCTGGTGATCATTGACGTGAAGCCGAAGGACCTGGGGCTGCCCACAGAAGCCTACATCTCCGTGGAGGAGGTCCATGATGTGAGTGTTCACTGTGTGAAGTGCCAGGGTCACGGCTGGGAGCACTTGGAGACTGTCACTTGTGGGTGTCACGGGCTGCAGGTGCTGCCAGCTGTGCCCAGTCATTGTGGGCCTGCCCTGAGCAACTCGCACCTCGCTGAGCCCCACGCAGACAAACAACACCCAGCAGTGAGTCACTGTAATTGTTGCATTTAAATTCATTCTGGACACGTGTGAAACATTGGATCTTTCTGCCTTTCTGAGGCCTTCACTACAGAGCAGGAGCTGCTCTCCCAAAATGCAACGAGGTTGGATCAGGGAAGAGAGAAATAATTGTGATATTTAGTGAGAATTTCCATTGCTCCCCCCTGGGCACAGACCAGCAAAATGCAGAAATGGGAAGTTACCCAGAGCAGGAGAGATTGCTGGGGCAGTCGGTGACACTGATTAAATCAAGGCCATCCCAGCCAGAGCTGTTCCTCTCAGATCCCTCGTGGCCTGTGTAGGGCTGCTTTTCTCGTTTCCTCAGTGCAGCCCCTCAGCCCTGGCTAACGTCCCCCGTTTGTGTGTCCCTTTAGGACGGCACCCCGACCTCCAAGACCTTTGAGCACGTGACGAGCGAGATCGGTGCCGAGGAGGCTGAGGAAGTGGGTGTGGAGCATCTGCTGAGGTGAGGGGGGAGCTGTCCTGGCCCCTGCCCACGCTCCCACCGCGTTCCCGGTGCCACTGACGAGGAGCGCGTCACACACAGGGCATAAACCCTGGGAGCGCTGGATGCCATCGTCCCTCGGCCGAGCTTACATGGCTCTGAGCTGGAAAGGTCCCCAGGGACAGTGCCCAGCAGGGTGAGGTTCTAATCCCCATTCTCTCTGGGTTTCAGGGACATCAAGGACACCACGGTGGGCACGCTGTCCCAGCGGATCACAAACCAGGTCCATGGCTTGAAGGGACTGAACTCCAAGCTTCTGGACATCAGGAGCTACCTAGAGAAAGTAGCCCTGGGCAAACTCCCCATCAACCACCAGATCATCTACCACCTCCAGGACGTCTTCAACCTGCTCCCAGACGTGAACCTGCAGGAGTTTGTCAAGGCCTTTTACCTGAAGACCAACGACCAGATGGTGGTGGTGTACCTGGCCTCACTCATCCGCTCCGTTGTAGCCCTGCACAACCTCATCAACAACAAGATTGCCAACAGGGACGCGGAGAAGAAGGAAGGACAGGAAAAAGAAGAAAGTAAAAAAGAGAGGAAAGATGAGAAGGAGAAGGACAAGGAGAAGAGTGATGGCAAGAAAGACGAGAAAAAGGAGAAAAAGTGAAAGGTGTAGTTTTTTTTATTTGTAAATTAAAAATCTTGTAAACTAAATCCCTGGTTCTGGGGTCTTGTATATTGTGCTCATCACTCTGCTCCTCCTCACCCAGGCAGGGCTGGGGGGAGCCATGTGGAGGCTTTTGATTTGATTATACTTTCAAACAGCACTTTTCCTTCCCCCAGCATGTTTTTGGGGGTGTAGAGGCCTCAGCTCACACACACTCTGCTCTCAGTGAGCGTATTCCCATTTTCCAGGGCTAATCCATCGCCATCAGCCGGTTTGGTGCACCACAGCCATCCCTGTGTTTCACTGGCTCTGTGCCCCAGCCCCTCGGGCTGCGGCACAGCTGGGATGTTGTCACTGCTGTCACAGCTCTGTGCCAGCCCCTCCCTGAGGACAGCGCTGGTGGCCCTGTCACCCCTGGCTGGGGCCAAGCAGCTCTCAGGGCTGCAGGAGGCTGTGAGCCCAGGGAGGCACTGGGGCCATCACCACTGACACAGAGCAGGCAGGGACAAAATCCGTGGGATTGGTGATCCCAGTGCCGAGCTCCGGCTGCCATCATGGCCCTGGAGCCCCAGCCCTGCACAGACCCCACTGGCCCAGGCCAGGCACAGACCTGGGACCCACGGGGCTCCGGACACACACGGATCCAGGACACAGGCACACCTCGGCAGCTGCTTTGTCGTTTATTGCACACGAAGCCGCGCAGGGCAGGCGGGGCCGTGCGGAACCGGCCGGTTCCCAGCCCGGAGCCGTTGCAGGGTCCCGTCGCCACAGGCCCCCGGACGCACGGACACGGACACGGACGCGCCGGGTCTGTCACCCGCACACACGGGGAGGGGCAGAAGTGACATCCAGGTGATCCTGCTCTCGCCGCAGCCCGGCCGGCAGCAGAGGGAACACAGGAGTGTGGGCAGAGCCCAGGATCCGAGCGAAGGCCGGCAGGGCCCCGGCACTGCCCGGAGCCCCTGGGGCTGCTGTGGAGCACCAGCTCCGAGCAGAAACCACAGCGCTTAAATACAACTGCCCAGGGGCCACGGGCTGCAAATCGGGACACGCCACGGACACGCTCAGCCAGGCTCTGGCTCCAGTGGCTGTGGGTCTGGCCTGAGGAGGGGCTGTCCTGGCACTCAGACTGTGCACAAGAGCCCCTCAGAAGCATCGTCCTGGGGGTGCCTGTCACTCTTGTTGAATGCTGGGTGCAGGATGGGGCCCAGAAGTCAATCTCAGAGCCATTTTCCCCCTCACCTGCCACTACCAAAAATGCCATGAAAATGCAGAAAACATGAGGGGGAAGAAGAGCCTCTAGCAACCACCTAACTGTGTCTGTGGAGAGGGGGGGGCAGGGAGCCCAGAGCCCCCTGTACTGCCCCCAGCCCCTCTGTGCCAGCCCTCACGAGCCAAGCCCTTGTGTCCTCCTCTCCATCACACCTCGAATTTCCTTAGGGAGGAAAACACAGCCCCATTCCCCCAGGGCCGTGTCAGTGCAGGCCTCGCCCGGGAACAAGAGCCACAGTGTCCATAGGGGCCTGCGCACATCCCGGGGAGGCAGCGCTCCGGGAACGCCCCACAGCTCCATCACTCCTGTCCAAACCCTTCCGTCTCCTCGATGGCGTAAAGCAGCTTCTCCTTCAGCTGTTCGTAGCTCTTGTAGGGAGGGAGATCCAGGCGGTTGAAGCTGGGAAGAGAGCGGAGGCTGGGACACGGCCAGGAACGGCAGTCCCGTCCCGTGGGATGGAGAGCCCCGTGCAGCCCCGCAGAGCTGCCCGTGTCCCTGCGCGCTCCGGCCAGGCCGAGGGGCAGTGACTTACCACGTGTGGCTCCGTGGCAGCCACGTCTCTTTGCCAACTTTATCGATGCAGAATTTCTGGGGCCCGTTGCTGCCTGTTAATGACGAGCACAGCAAAGCTCTTTACATGACCAGGAGCTGAAAAAGAAACCCCTCCCACACACACTGAGATCCACCATCATGGCCCTACAATCCCAGGGACACACAGGGCATAAATCCACGGCAGCAATCCTTGCCTGTTTGCAGACAGGACGTTCAAAAAACAAAGGAGAAAGCAAAAAGCAGATTCACAGCACAGAGGGACAAGAACACCATCTCTGAGCACGATGGTTCCATACCAAGTGCTAAAACTTATTGATCTGTAAACCCTCAGGATTGTGCGAATCCATCCAAGAGTTTTAAAGGACCTGGCACAGGAAGTCTGAGTCACTGAGGTGGCTTTTTAACAGATTGGGAATGCTGGAGATGTTCCAGGGGGTGGAAAAAGCTAATACGCCAGCAAGAACATCTGAGTGGGTTAAACAAACTCATTGGCTTGACACGAATGCCAGGAAAGTCAGGGAAAGGCTGGTACAGGCCCCAAAAAGCAGTAAATTAAAGGATGAGTGGAACCACACTGCGGTTTTCTGAAAGAGGCTTTGTCGCACAAGAATCAAAATTCAATCAGAAATCCAATCTCATTCAGACTGAGATCACAAACCAGCCTGACAAAGTTAACCCTGGCAGGGTGGTCACGGCCAAAGAACGTGTCTGGAAATGGCACAACACCAGATGGGATCACTGTGCTCAGACCTCGCAGCCGCTTTGCCGCTCACGTGCTGCCGCGTGCTCGGTGCGGGGACAGGGACAGGAAGGTGCCACCCCGGCCCCCCAGGACGCACCGATGAGCTCGGCAAAGCCCCCGACGGGCAGGCGGCAGGTCCCCGTCACGAACTGCAGCAGCCGGATCCTCTTCTCGTTGTCCATCTCCTTAACCACCTACGGCAGGAACGCGGCAGGTGAGAGGGATCCTGGTCCCATCCCGTGGGATGGCTCCTGCCAGGGCACCCCACGCCCTCAGCTGGGCTCAGACTGACCTGCCAGAACCACTGGATCTGTTTGCTGTTCTTGGTGTAGTGCCTGTAGATGGTATTTTTCTGCCAGTCGTTCATGTCGATCTCCTGCATCCCGCACAGCATCAGCTGGGAAAGGGGACACTCAGCAGGGGACAGACGGGGCCTGGCACCTGTGCTCTGAGTGCCAACTCCTCCGGTGCCGGCCTTCAGCTGGCCCAGGCACCAGCACTGAGGTGTCTGGGACGAATTCCTCCCATCCAAAGAGACGTTCTCTTGCCAATGGACCCAATGAGCCACCCCCAGACCCAACACCCGGGGCTGTGCCCTCGTCAGCAGAGCAAGCGGGCCCGGAGCATGAGCAGGGTCACACGTGCCACTTTACATCAACACCTCACCCCAGGTGCCAGCTCACCTCCAGCTCCTTCTCGTCGAAGTAGCGCAGCCACTCCAGTGGCACCACCTCGTTGAAGCCGTCCAGGAACGCCTTGGTCTGTTCCTCCACGCCCCGTGTGAACCTCCAGTCCGTCAGCAGCCTGGGGAGGCAGACGGGGTCGGCACAGAGCCAGCACGGCTGGCCTGGCACAGGGAAACCCCAGGATCCCTCCCACCAGCAGGGAGGGCCCTGGGAGTGTGGGGAGGGGGAGAGGGGCTCCCTCAAAGCACCAGGGCTCCCCTCAATTCCCACTGGTGGGTTTCTGTCTCTGCCCCCAAACCCACGAGCAGCATTCAGCCCCGAGCACAGCACAGCAGCCTTAGGAGCTCCAGGGCTGCAAACCACGTCCCCTGGCTGGAGCTGAGCTGGCCCTGGCAGCCCCCAGGCAGGCAGGGGGAAAAGCCATGGGACGGGAGAGCAGCCTCAGCCTTCTCCCCTCTCCTTTTTCCTGAAAGTACTGGCAACTGCCCAGCCCGCAGCAATCCAGACCGCAGCAGAGCTCAGCCAACCGCGCCAGCCCGGGCTTGTCACAGGCCACGTAGCCCAGGGAAGCGGCCACGTCCCAAGCCCTACGGTCCCACCCCTGCAGCCGTTGGGGGCAGGTGCCTGACAGGACCCTTGGGACAGCCACTCACATGATGTACTCCTCCTTGTTCTCCTCCGTCACACGGATGCTCTCGCCACCCTCCTTCAGCTCGTGGGTGGTCACTTTGCCCAGGATCTCCATGTCCTGGATGAAGTACAGCTCCAGGCCGCACTCCTCCAGGCTGTTCTCCCTGTGGGGAACACCGGGATGCTGTTCCTCACGGAGGCACCCAGCAGCAGGGAGGGGCTGTGGGGAGAGCTCTGCCCGCCCGCAGCGTGACCGCAGGGAGTGCAGGGCACTCACTTGGTCCAGACGATGGAGTTGTAGAACTCGGGGTCGATGGACTCCAGGTCCTTCAGCGTCGGGCGCTTGTTCAACATGCGTTTGTAGAAGGGCAGCGTGAAGCCGGTATCAATGAACTTCCCGTGGTACAGAGCCTGTGGCAGGGAGCGGAGACCAGGTCACGGGAGACCCTGGGACACAGCCCTGGGGCAAGGCAATGCTCCACCCTGGGGCAGCCACGGGGCAGAAGGGACTCACTCCCGGGTTCCTGAGCTGAGGCACTTGCTCCTGGCTGGCACACACGGAGGGGAAGGGTGGGCTGCCCCAACAGCGCTTCCCGGGGCGGGTGGGCTGCAGCCCCTCTCCCTCCCCACCGCAAATTCCACTGCATCTCCCTCTCCCCTCACAGCTCTATTAAGAGCACTTGTTTAAACAGAGCTGTGCTGTGGCTTCCCTGAATCCCTGGCTTACAGGAGCCCCGAGGCAAAGGCAGCCAAAAATAATGCAGACGCTTGTCTAGAACGGCCCAGCGGTGAGTAATAGTCTGGGGTTTTATTGGTATCCTGCGAGGCGGGGCAGGGCAGGGCAGGACGGCGGGGCCGGAGCTGCCTCCGCACACACCCCGCAGGGCTGCGGGCCAGGGACCCTTCCCCGGGCCCAGGGAGCCCCGGCAGCCCCCCTGCCAGCCCGGGGACACTGGCCTTGAGGAATCCGAGACAAACGGGAGGAGCTGCTCTGGGGCTTGGGCAGCTGGAAAATCTCACACTGCTGGGACTAAAAATAGTCCCTGGAGCTGCAGACCCGACAGCACCTGGGGTGACAGCCAAAGACCTGGAGCCATCCATCCCCGCCACAACTCCTGGGAAACCAGGTCTCCTCTGGCCCCACAGCCATTCCGTGGATTTAAAATGCACCACCCCACAGCAGCCCCTTGAAGGCCCATCTCCCACTGACCCCCACATCAAGAAGGGGCTCACGGAGGGCAGCAGTGCCGAGCCCAGCGCAGCCGTGGCACACGGAGCTGCCCCTCGCCCTGCTGACCACCCTGTCCCCAGCTCCCCACGGGGACACAAAGCCCTGGTGCCACCCCCAGGCTCTCACCATGGCGATGAAGCGGCCGATGAAGCGGAAGTAGGTGAGGTGGTCGGGGTTGATGGAGGAGGCGGGGTTGATCTGCAGGCAGTAGTTGTTCTTGCCCGCGTACTCGAAGAGGCAGTACATGGGGTTGAGCACCTCGTGGGACAGGAGGAAGAACCACTCCCTGGGATGAGACAAGGGGAGCACGGTGACAAGCAGCTCAGGGAGGGGGACAGTGTGTGTCCCTGCACTAAGCGGGTGCCCACCCCCTCAGGGTGCCAGGCAGGTGCTGGCACTGGTGTGACTGGGCGAGGGTGTCCCCCTTGCCAGGGTGCCGTGTGGGGTTTGTGAAGTGTTTCTGGAGACGCCAGCTTGCCGCAGGCCCTGCTCAGAGCATCAGGAACCTCAGCAGGTGCCACACACTCAGTCCCAGCCGAGCTGTCCCACACAAACACACGGCCTGAGTGCACCCAGTCCCTCCGCACACGCAGCCCCGGGAGCCCCACGCCAAGCTCGGGACAGCACCATCCTGGCTTTGCTCCCCCAGCTGTGCAGGCAGACAGGAATCCTTGGACGTGGAGGCAGCCCCGGCATCCTGTCCGTGGTTCTACCCTGTGGTAGAACAGCATGACGTAACCTACCATAGGGTAAAACCACTGGCAGGACACGGAGAGAGGTGGAGCAGGAGCAGGAGCTGGGGTAGCAGCCCCACGAAGGGCAGCAGGCGAGCGTGGGGTGGCAGCGGGCAGGGACACACCAACCCAGCTCCACGGAGATGTCCCACGTGAGCTAGAGGGGGCTCACAGGGACACAGGACCCCCTCCAGCCAAGCCACAGCCCATGCCCTGTGATACCACCACCCTGGGGCAGCAGCAGGGCTGCAGCAACCACATCCCACTCCGTCTGCTCTGGCACACGCTGACTGTCTGGGAACACCAGGGCCTGTTTGCTGCAGGGAGATGAGGCCACTCAGCCCATCACCCCCACAACTGGGGGCAGCAGGGGAGCCCCAGCTGGGTCCCCAGTGCTCTCACTGCCAGGGACAGGCTGGTGCAATGCTTTCAGGGTGTTCCACCACTCCTAAAACCCAGCTTCCCATTTGAACGCCCCGGACTCCTCTGCTCAAGGACTGGGAGCCCCGAGTGCAGCTGCCTCATGCCTGCTGTGCCCACAGGACACAGGCAGGGCAGGGCCCCGTGGCCCGGCACACCGCGCTCACCTGGCGATGCCGCCGTAGTCCAGGCCCTCCTCCCCTCGCATGATGATGTACAGCCGGCGCCGCAGGTCGTACGGCTTCATGTTCATGATCTGGGGACGAGCAGGGAAGTGTCACTGCGGCCGGGGCCAGCTCCCCTCCTGAAGGCCAGCTCCTCTCCTGCCCGGCTCCACGGCCCCAGCACCTGCCTACCTGCTGGAAGGAGTCCTCGAAGAGCGTCTGCCGGGACACGCTGATCTTCACGTGGCTGGGCAGCGCGTTCGACTGCAGGCAGGGCAAAGGCACGGGGCTGTGTGAGGCTGGCACGGCCCTCCTCACCCACACCTGCCCACAGGGCTCGGGGCACCCACGCAGCCGCCCACAGCCACCCTACTCACATGGCAGAGGAAGCGGAACTGGTGGTACTTCCAGCGAAAGCTCCGGTCGTACGCGCCCGGGGAGCCACCGTGCTTGCTCCTGCCAAAGCAGCAGGGCCTCGGTCACACCCCCTGCCCTGAGCAGCCCCCGTCACCAGCCAGGTGCGATGAGGGTCACTGGGGTGCAGCTCTCCTCTGTCAGAGCCCACGCGAGCCCCCAGACCCGCTCCTCGGGGCTTACCCAGACTCGAAGCCGGGGCGCGGGTCCTTGAAGGTGGTGGTGCGGGTGTTGTGGTCCACGAAGTACCGCACGCTCTCGTTCGTGTACTTCATCTCCCAGCCCGGCGGCAGCGGCGGCTCCTGGATCATCCTGCTGGCAAGGAAGGGCTCACCAGACAGGCCCTTTGAGCAGTCCCCCCTCAACTACAGCTCTGTGCCAGGCAAAAGGAAGGATTCATAGCACGGGACTGGCGAGCGACTGCCCACACCCTGGGACAGGAGTCCTGCCTGGGCAGCACTCTGGCCATGGCCACGGCCCTGTCAGAGCTTCACTCTCCATCTGTGGGACACATGGCCTCAGAGCAGGCCAGGTCCCTGGAGAACTGCACCTTCCCCAACCCTGCTCGCCCCACGGCCGCCTACCCCTGCGTGCGAGGGTCTTCCCACTGCGTGGTCCGGGTGTTGTGGTTCACGTAATACACTCGCCCATTGTCCTGTCTCTTCTCTAGGAGAAAAGGGAGAGAAAGAGTTATCTGGAGTCCTGGGAACAGCCCTCCCCTTCCCAGCTCACAGGACGTTTGTCAGCTTCCCCACTCCACCTTCCTGGCTCGTTTGGAAAAGGCAGGATAAACCCCACACTCCTTCCACATGTCCGAGCTGCCTCAGCCCGGCAGTGCCAGCGTGCAGGAGGTGCCAGGGCAGCGGCCAGCGCTGCCAGGCCGGCACAGGGGCTGTGCTCAGCCACACACCTTTGTGGCACATGCACATTCCCTCCTGGGACACACAGCAGTATCCCCCCACACGGATCCACAGGTGCCTTCCCAAAGTCCCTGCATGGCCTTACTGCCAGTACACACGGCTGTGAGCACGCTCCCCCTCCTTGTGCTGCACACAGGCACAGAACAGCCCCACCACACACACCAGCCACCCCTGCACACACCCCCTGCCTCCCTGGCACCGCGTGTGCCCCGCACCTCCTCCTCCTCCTCTGTGTGCTGCGTCACTCCCACCTGCTCAGCCCTGCGCCGTGCAGGCAGGGACACCTCGTCACCTCCCTGTCACCCTTCCGGCCAGCGCCAGCCCCTCACTCCATCTCACTCCTGGACTGTGGGCAGCAGCTCCCAAATGCTGGCCAGGACTGCATCCATCCCAGGGATCCCATCCATCCCGGGGATCCCCATCCCATGCTGCTCAGCCCCACGCAGAGCTGTGCCTCCCCAGCTGGCACTGGGGATGGGTCCCTTCTCCTTGCTGATGGGAGGTGAGACACCCAGCAAGGGCTCCACCACCTCCCCATCAAGACACTGCCGCTGTGGACTCCCTGAGCAGCCTGGGCCCCTCTGTCCTGCTCCAAGCTCCCACAGTTTTAACCCTTCTCCTGCTCTCCCTGGCGCAGCACAGCCCAGCTGTACCCACAAGCATCCCAGCCTGCCCTCTCCAGGGACGCTCTCACCATGGAGGGGATCTCTCTGTCCTGGGGGTGGCACAGGGACTTTTCAAAATGTCCCTGCACATAATGCTTGGGCCACGTGGGGACAACCAGCCCTGCTCCTGCCAGCTCCCAGCCCTGCTACAGACCCAGGCAGAGCATCCCGGAGGGCAGCATGGCAGCGGGACGGATCTCTGCTCGCCAGAGGACAGATCCAGGGACAAGCAAGGACTTGGATCCCCAACATCTTCCCCCATCCAAAGAACAATCACAAGCACTTCTGCATTCAGCAGCTGAGAGAGGCTGGGAACTCCTCCAGGAAAAGGGGAAAAAAGGGGAAAAGCTGAATTTCATATCAGAGACCGTGCTAGTCACAGGCAGACTCACACCCACGTGCAGCCGAGCACAGCAAGTGCTGGCTCCACGGCCACCCTTCCCAGGAATGCCAGGGATGGGAGCAAGGGAGCGGCTGGCAGCACAGCGCTCCCCGCGGGGTGGGCAGGGTCCTGCTGCAGGTGACAGGAGTGTCCCCTGAGGGCCAAGCAGGGGCGGGTGAGGCAGCGCAGTACTTACCCCAGCCGGGAGGAAGGGGCCCCAGAGGATCATTGTCGGACGGGGCTCCGGAGGACTAGAGACAACAGAGAGAGCAAAAACACGGAATAAACCCCAGAGCCGGGATGGCTGGGAGGAGCAGAACATCGAGGTGAGCCGGCCAGCCCCTCTTCCACTCGCCTCTCCTTGGCCCGCAGCTCCCAGGGAACTAAAAAAAACTTGCACACTCAAGGGGAGTTAAAAAAAAGAAACAGAAAAACAAAAGAGAAAAAAAAAAGGATAAAAAAAAACCAAAACAAAACAAAACAAAACCAAAAAGCCCAAAAGCTCAGCCTAAGCAGGGGCTGGGGCAGCCAAGGGGCGGCGGGGCAGGGGCAGGGGCTGTGCCGGCCGAGGGCAGCGGGATGGCCCGGAGGGCTCCGGACGTGCGCGGCTGCTCGGCTGCGCCGGCGTCCCCTCCACATACACCTCCAGCCTCCTCCAAGAACCACACACAAGAGGGGAAAAAATATCGCAGGCCTTTCCAATGAAATCATTCCCACAAGCGCTGTCCACGCCCCGCGCTTCCTGGCGGGATGGCGGCCCCCTCCTCCGCGGGCAGGGCCGGGGTGCGGGATGCGCTGCACTGAGCCCGCATTCAGCCCGCGCAGACGGGCGGCCCCGGCCCCCGCCCCCCGCACCGCACAAAGCCCCTTTCTCCTGAGCCGGGGCTGGCCCACGACGGGGACACGGGCCGCTGTCCTGCCCCGGTAGGTGCAAACCCCAGCCCCGTTGGGCTCCCTGGGGATGGAGGGTCCCGGGGTCCAGGGCAGGAGGGGGCCTGGAAGTGCTTTTCATGGTTAGATAAGAAACGCATCATTACCCAAAAGGTAAAAACCCAGCTGCTGGAGGGGGGCTGTGTCCCAGCTCCCCGCACCGGGATGGATCCGAGTCAGCCTGGGCCCAGGGAGTGCCACCCGCAGCCAGACCCGACCCTCCTGCCCGGAACCAGGGGCAGCCCTCGGGGTGCCAGGGCCCCCCACTCCCAGAGAGGCACCAAAACCTGGATGGGTACAGCTCATGGTGGCCCAGCACCCCGGGGCTGGCCTGGCACAGTCTGTGCCCCTCCGAGCTTTGTCTCTCGTACCCGTGCCAGGACTGGCATGGCCAGCACAGCTCGGACCTGGGGCAGTGTCCGCTCCCTCCCCGCCGGGACAGGCTGCCCAGACACGCAGCCGAGTCGCGTCCAGAGGTACCACCTCACTGGCACCTCAAAAGAGCTAATTAAAGCTACCAGGGCAGAGCTACCTGCAGCTCCCCACAGCCCCTGGGAACAACCCGGCCCCCGTGCCACAGACCCTTCGTACAAAGGATGCAGCACTGGGGCGTCTGCTGGGAGAGTGGTCCCTGGCTCCACCCGAGCCCCCCAAACTGTGCCTTTCCCAGGCTCTGCCCCACTGCTCATCCCCCCCCTACCGTTCTCTCCAGCAAGGAGGGCAGAGGGATGCTGGAGGTGGGGGCAAGTCAAGCAGAAAGCCCCTGTGGGGCAGGAGGCAGAGCAGGAGCCATCACTGCTGGCAGCAAAGCTCGAAACAAAAAGTACAATCGTTTCATCAGGCTAAATTTGGAGCCCGAGTCCCTCCCTCGGCAGAGCGCGGCCAGGGCGAGTCGCACGGCGCTGGAGCAGCTCCAAGGCTGGCGCTGGCGAGGAGCGAGGGACGGGCCCGGAGCCCCGCTGGGCACGGTGGGAGCCCCCTCCCAGGGGAGCCCCTCCCAGAGCCCCTCCACCGGGCCCTGCAGAACGGCGTGGGGCAGCGCAGGCAGGGCCAGCACAGTCGTGGGGGTCCAGCTCCGCCTGTGAGGCTTGGAGAGACATCCAGGGAGGGACAGGCACGGGGAGGAGAGGGGCTGAGCTGCTCCTGCAGCCCCGGGAGTGGCCCCGGTTGTGTCCCACAGAGAATGGACTTCGCACTGCCTACACCCGCTCCCAGACAGCAGCCGAGCTCCTCGGCAGAGCCCTGAGCTCACTCCAGTCCCAGCTGGGACTCCTGGCTTTCTCTGAGGAGATAAAAGTCAATGAGAAGTTGGTCCCTCTACGCTGCCCACCTTCCCTCCACACCTGTTCACCTGCCTCTGGCACGAGTGCAGTTTCACCACTGCATGGGGCCGGATCGCTGCTCCGGGAGGCAGAACCACTCCAGCCTGGCCCTTTCCCAAGCACTGCTCTCCCTGCAGTCCAAGGCCACCTGCACTGCTCAGGGCAGCAGAGGTGCTCACCCCCCACAGCTGGATCCAGATCCACGGCAAAGGTATGGCCAGGACAGGTGTGGTCCCTGCTCAGGAACAGAATGGTTGAGACCATTCCCTGAGCAAGGAAACACAAATACTCAGCTCACACCAGGAACAAGGGGAAGCAGCAGAGGAAGCAGGAGGGAGCTGGCCAAGTCCAGCTCGTTCCCCACGCTCTCTGCTCCCTGGCTCCTGCAGCCCTCTCCACTTGTACTCCAGGCCTGCAGCTCCTGCCGCAGCCAGGACCCAGCCACGCTGTCCTCAGCCCAACAGAGACCCAGGGAGCGACGAGCTCAGGCCCCAGAGCCTCCTGTCCTGCTACACACCAGGCTCCCACGGCTGCCTCAGCTCCGACAGCAGGTTCTGCAGCCCCACAGGTCAGCAGCAAGGCTTGTCTGATGAGAGCCACAGGAGAACGTGTGGCTGGCCACACTAGCACTGGAGAAACCTTGGGGACAGGCTGCTGAGGGCACCTCCCACCACCCTTCAGGGCCGTGCAAGCTGGTTTATAAAAAGCAAGTCACTCCTCCATGGCCTCTGCAGGCAGCTGAGGAGTTTGTGAGCTCCCACCCAGGCACCGCTCTGAGCTCGCACAGACCCCACACAGCCCAGCAAGCACCTTCCCATGCTCCGTGGCTCCCAGGCAGGCCCCTGTGAGACCAGCAGGACAGCCAGGTGAGACCCCCGCCACCGCCACGGCCGGCTCTCACCTGGTACAGGAACCTTTGGCTGAACTGCTGCATGGCCCCTTGGAGCTGGTTGCGCTGCGACTGCCACTGCTCGTAGTTCCTGACGTACTCGGCCGTGGGGCGCTGCCACGTGGTGGTCCGGGTGTTGTGGTCCACGTAGTAATACCTGCCTCGAGGATCCACGCGCTTCTCCCACCTGGAAGCACCCAAGGAAGTTGTCACCGTGTGTCTCACGCAGCTTGGCGGGTCCTGAGGACTGACACCCTCTGACACGAGGGCTCCGTGCCCAGCTCCAGCATAACCACTGGTTTCACACCTGAAGGGGCTCTTTTGGACAAGGACCCACCAAAAGGAAATACAAAGGATGAGTAACTCTTCGAGTAGCTCCTGCAAGGGCACACGAAGCCTGACAGGATGCTGGGACACCAGTGGAGCTCCCACTGGGATGCCATGAACATCCCTCCAGGACAGCCGACCTCCGACCGAGACAAGGCCTGGAGCCCCCGAGCCCCTCACCCTGGAGGAAGGGGTCTCTCCCACGTCGTGGTCTTGTTGTTGTGGTCTACATAGTAGACTCTACCATTCGGCAGCTCCCGCTGTTCCCACCTGCAAGAAAAATAAAATCATGAGGCAGGTGATACTTGCTGGCACCAAGAACACCCAGAAAGCTGCCCCTCGTGGGTCAGGGAGCCCAGCCCTTCACATCCTTGGCATTCCAACATTTATTTGACAGGTCTGCGTGGCAGCTACTGGGCCTCCTAGATGGAGACGCTGGGAGAGGGGCTGCAGCACTCTGCTTCCTCAACAGGCATAACCTGGAGCATAAATTCCTAATTTCCCCCAGAAAGGCCGGCATAAGATTTCACACAGGGTCAGTTTTATGCCCTGTGTTTCTGATGTTTTTGTTTGATTTCTCCTAATACATCTTCAAAGGGCAGTGTTTGAGTTTGGGCTGGGGCTGGGTTCTCTCCCTGGCAGCCCTGGGCTTGCTGCTGACAGCTACGGCTTAAACACGCGTGTGGCCACGGCGCTCGGGCTGGGGTGGCCCTGAGGACAGCCCAGGTGACAGCGAGCCTGGCTTTACAGGGCCACACTGGAACCATTCTTTGTGTGAGTTCATTCATGAATTTACCCTGGCAAAGGTAAAAGCTCTGTGGAGCCCGTGCTTTCTTGTCAGCTTTTATCCTGCAGCAGAGGAGGCGAGCCAGCAGCTGCTGACAGATAAAGTGTTCTCCTGCCACACTTCTGCTCCCACAGGCCTCTCTCCTCATTCAATCTTCTGTCTCAATTAATCACCACAAAAAGCTCTAGGAAATTAATACACCAGCTTCTGTGTGACAGCAAGGGAGCCAGCGCAGGCTGGCAGCGAGCAGGCAGCCCTGGGGATGGAGCTGCTCCGAGTGCTGGTGCCCCACGGCCCGGGCTCATCCCAGCTCAGCGCCGCAGCTCCAGGGACAGCAGTGCCATCGGTGACCTCAGCACGGCCACACGCCTGCTGTGACACAGCCCAGCTGCATTGCAGCCTCTGTGGAGCCCATGCAACGCCTGCACACGTTGCTTCCAGTCAGCAGCACTGGACCCTTCTCCTCCCTGGAACCGGTCAGGAACACCAGTGGGTATCCCTGAGGGAGAGTCCAAGGCAGGACATGCTGTGCCCCTGTACCGTAAGGGTGAGGAGCTGCCAAGCCTGAGAGTGCCCAGTTTCCTGGTCACAAACCATGAACTTGGTGCTTCGTGAGCATAAAAGCACCAGGACAGGTAAAATAAGAGTGAAATCTCTAAAAAGAAAATCAGCACAGCTGGGGTGTCCTAAGACATGAGCATGTGTACCCCATGAGACAGATGGCAGAAGGTGCCCAGGCACTTTAAGGGCAGTGGAATTGCCCTGGACAGCTCCTCCAGTCTCATTAATAACAGGTTCTCTGATCCCTATGGCTCTGAGGACTTGGAAGGTACCATTCCTGTGGCTATAGAGACCAGAATTCCCATGATGAGAATCCCTCCAGGTTTCTGGATCCCTCTGGGTGCACTCATGACTGCGAAGAGCCACACAGGACTGGGGAGAGCTGCTGGTGGTGGCAGCTACTGCCCGATGTCCCCTGTCCCCACCTCATCCCCCGTAAAAACACTGCTGAGCTCACAAACTCCTCACCAGCAGCTCCTGGGTGATGTGAGGAGTGAATCTGCCGAGGGCTGGCTCGCCTTGCGAGTCACCACCGGTGGTGATGAACCGCAGTTACTGCTGCCACACAGAAATGGGGACACGGGGGACAACCCATCCTTGCTCAGACCACCTTGCCCAGCTCCACACGGCCCCCAACACGAGAGATCCATGGTTTTGGGAGCGCTGGATGGTGGGAGCTCTCCCCACACGCACCACACTACAACCACAAAGCACTCAACATGCCGGTCCCTGGCAGCTCTCCTCCAGCTGCCCACAGGCTCACGATGGCCATGGATGCAGGGAGCCACAGGCACTGGGAAGTGGCAGAGCTGAGGCAACCCTGCAGTCCAAACAAAACGCCCTCCTTATGTAAGAAACCACAGCCCCGTGTGTTCTGCCAGGCAGCATAAAGCACCTCTTTGTGCGGGCAAGACAGCGCCGCACGCCCCCCGCTCCGGCCGCCTGTCCCCACCAGGATCATCCCTGATAGGATCCAGATGCAGGAGCCAGCAGCCCCCTCCCCTCCCTTCACTACGGATCTGCTAAGAAACCCCAGCATGAGAGCTGGGACCCCCCAGGCCTCGGGTGCTGCGGCCGTGGCTCCGGCACCACACACGCTCCCGGCTGCACAGGGGAGCACTCTGCCCGGAGGATGTGAAGGAGGTTTTGGGCACTGTCGGGGCTGGAATTACTCAGAACTCCTTCCAGCCCTCTCCAGCCCCTAGGACAGACTCCCAGTTGTGTGAGGGATGCCTTTGAGCTGCCACACCTGGTGCAGATGTTGAGACACGGATATCTGAGCATAGCAAATCACTCGGGATCCCCACATGAACCCAACTGTCTGTCACAGCCCAGAACGAGCAGGGAGGCTGGGGCCACCCTCCAGAGGCTGAAGTGAGTTCTCCCCACACTCCCAGGGAAGGAAGGAGACACTCAGAGAATGGGGCAGGGCTCGGGAGGGACGTGCCTGGCAGCTCTGCAGGGAACATCGCTCCTGGAGTGGCAGAGCAGGAGCCATCCCCACGGGCCCTGCAGTGCTCTCACAGCCATCCCAGCACGGGGCTCTCCTGCATCCCCATCTCCCAAGCTGGGCCCCAAACCACCAGTCAGAATAATTCCGTGGCGAGGTGAGCCCGCCAAAAAACAGTCTCTCTGCATCAGGGCTCAAGAGAACTCCAGAAGCTCACTTACACCACCCCAGGGACACAGAGTTGTGCAATCCCAGTTCAGCAAATCCCCGTTAGCCCAGGACCTGCTCCGGGCAGCTCTCTGGCAGGGCTCGCACTGTGGAGACCTCAATGGATTCAACTCTCTGCTCTCCTCCACGTGGGAAGCCCTTGATCTCTGGTCTCCCCCTGCCCAGGCCAGCACAGCACAAGCGCAGCCCATGCTGCCCTCTTGCCCCTACAGATCCCACGGCCAGCATAGAAGGTGCTAATCAAAGGTGTCTCCAGAGATCCAGATTCCAGGAGCTCAGCCTGGAGAACGCCTCACTACCCCTTCAACATTCCTCTCCATCCATCTCCCAAAGCACAACAGCTTTATCCTCCTCCCTGCTCTGACACACCCGATGCTGTGGTGTGTGAGCTCCACAGGGAGATGGACAAGGAGGATACGGCCACCTTTCCACCTGGCTGGGCCAGGTAAATCCAGCCTGGTGTGTCTTAGAAAGCAGTGCCTGCAGCCTGCCGAGCCTCCGGAATCCTGAGGCATCTGCAGGCTTCCCCGACCCAGCAAAGAAACAACAGCCTGTTTCCAACCCCAGGTGGGGAAAAGGAGACCTTCAGTCTACCTGGTAGGAGCAGAAAGGGGCGTAAGCTCTGGCTAGAATAAAGGCCTTTTTGAGAGCACTGGACTTTTCCAGCTGCCTGGAAACAGGAAGCGCCCAGGCCAGGAGAACAGAAACCCTCACACACCCGCATAAAGGCACAGTGAGCTGTTAACCCTAATTACCTGTGACTGACACGCGAGCAGGGCTCTGACCTTCCAGGCATCGCCTCAGCCAAAGCAAAATAAACAGCTCCCTTCATCCCAAACACAGGCCATTTCACCCCCCGCCCAGAATTCAAGGGGTCTGACACAAGGGGAGAACGGCGCAGCTGCAGCACACTGGGGGCTGAGCCCAGACCCCGACTGCTGCCCCCCACCCCGAGCCAGCAGCCCCCACTCCTCTCCAGCCCCTTCCTGAGGATGAGCCGCATCCGCACCAGGGGGAATGAGCACCACGACTCGAGGGTCCTGCCTCCCCTGTCCCCAGCAGTGGCCAATGCCTCTGTGGTGTTCTGTCCGTGCCCCCCTGCTCAGTGAGAGTGCCCTGAAAATCCATGCTCACTCTCCTGGGTGTTTTCCTCTGACTGATCCCTTGAGCAGCCCCATGACAGAGGAGGGCTCTGCTGCTCCCCGGGCACAGATGCTGCGAGGCTGCTTGGCACAGAGATGCCACCCACGGTTTACTGCCCTAAACACCCAGCGGGCACAGGCCAGACCCCGGGCCAGAGCGTCCTGGGCAGACAGGCAGGACAGGGAGCACCGGCTGCGCCAGGCAAGGGGCACAGGATCCCCAGCACCTGCACCAGGCTCCCCCTGTTCCGCCGAGCACCAGCATCTCCACCAGCTCCTGGGGCAGCACCTTCCCTCCCTCGAACAGCCTCTCATCCCAGCACACGGCAGTGCCCCGGTTGGTTCCTGTCCCCCCTCCCCGAGGGCCGCAGGCAGAGCTTACCCGGGGGGCAGAGCATCCAGGGCGAGCACGGCTGCCCGGGCTGGGGGGGCACTGGGGCCTGAGGCCACCTCCTCCGCCTCTCTGGAGCTGCTCAGGGCAGGAAGGGCAGGAGCAGCGGAGCCGTCGGCCGTGCCGGACGCCGCCGGGGTCGGAACGCTGGCACCTGCTGCCGGCCTGTCCTCATCCATGTCCACGGCACCCACGGAGTCCCCGTTCACTGGAAAGGCAGAGGGCAGGGGTCAGCACCAGGGAGGGGGCCAAGGCCGGCCGATCTTCCCGGGAAGCAGAGCACGTGGTGGGTGACAACCCAAGCACGGCACTCTCAGTGCTCCCAGCCTGCAGCAAAGGCAGCACCTGCTTCACCCAGACCCCTCTGGGAACCACTGCCATCACCTCCATCCTGAGACAAAAGCAGAAGGTACTTTGCATTTGTGCTCAGTGTCTCTTCTGCCACTGGAAACATGCTGCATCCCAGATGGGAACTCGGGGAATGAGCAGGAGCTCCAAAACAGTGGGTACAGCATCTGCCCGGGGGCAGAATGAAACCCAGGCTCCGCAAGTCAACAGCACTGGAAAGAGCTAAACGTTGCTGGATTCCACTGAACTCTTGGAAAAGGGAAGAGGAAGAGACAGAGCAAAGGCAAACTACAAAGAAAACCGGTGAGGAGGAAAATGCAAAGCAAAAAAATGAAAGGGTATTTGTTTGAGGAATATTTATTAGATAGCCAAAACCCTGAGACCTGGCAGCCCAGCTGAGGAGAACCTTTGCTACAAGACATCCTGGCTGGAGTGGTAAAGAAAAAGCTTTATAAACAACCCATGAACAAGGAACAAAGGAGTGAGAGATGCAGACAGATTTCCATGAGTTAGAGCTGAGAAACATAAAATGCTGTAAGGGAAGCCCAAATATTTAGCAGTATTGTAGGAAAAAGCAGCATAAACCCTCATGGAAGGGAGGCTGAAGAGCTACAGATGCTCTGTGGAAGAGATACTCAGGACACTCTGCTTGGCAGCTGGAGGGTGGCAGGACATCCTCCAGCACCAGAGAGATCCCGGGACACAGCAGCAGCTGGAGGTGCTCCCAGGCAGCAGCAACTTCCACCAGAGTCCTGCAGGACCCAGCTGAGGGGGTCTCTGCCCCTCATCTCCAGCAAGCCTGGGAAAAAGGCCATTTCAGAAGCTTCAGTCACATTGTGAGAAGCTTCAAAGGGAAGCTGCAGCAGGACCCAGATGACTGCACTGTGGTTAGTTTGGTCTCAGTCCTGGACAAAGCAGGGAAACCCTGATCCAAAGTTCACCTGATAAGGAAGGGCTCCAGGGGGAACATAGCAAGGGCTGAACAATGTGGCTGTGGGGAAAACACACCTGGGAATAATCTCAGCTGTGATCAAATAATTGTCAGCTGAAATTACAGCTGTGAGTGACAAACGTAACGGGACATTCTTGCAACAACCTGCTTGAAAAACATGGCAGTGTCACCAAAATGTGCCAAACTGAGGGGGAAGAGGCTGGTTTCCGGAGGCATTCCAGGGTGTCCAGCACTAATCCCAGCCACACAAAACACTCCTCTCTCCATCCCAAGCCATTGCTGACAGGACCTGTGGGAGGCATGGAGGGTGGTAAAACAGCAACAAGGACGGCACAGTCATAAAGCCACTGGGGAGGCTGCCGCTGGGCCAGTAAAAAGTGCTTTAAATGCACCAAAGCCAAGGAGCCAAGTTCTACTTGGGATCAAAATCCCTGTCCCCAGCCTGAGGGAGTGTCCACAGAACGAGGAGCCTGGGGAGGGCTGGGCTTTGGCAAAAATGGACTTTGGCAAAATTGAACTGCATTGCTCCAGGTTTTCCCAACGAAACGTCAAAGAATACCAAACTCCTTCTGGGTTGAACAGTACATTTCCTTCTATCCAAAACAAAGCACTCTGCCTCTTCTTCATCTCCCACAAAAGCAAATGCATTGCAGAGGAGCAGGAGATGCTCCACGAGAGGCAGAGAAGAAAAACAGATCAGCCACATGTGACTTCATAACCAGGTACTCAGCAGGTCCCAGTCCTGCTCCACAAGGGATTTATGGCTTTCTGGACAAATCCAAGAAATGACAAGAGAAATCTTTCCAAAAATACCCCGTGTTGTAAGAACCAGCCCTGTTTGAGAGGTGGGTTTCTGCCTTGTCTGGTGCTTGACAGGGCAGCTGCTCCTCCCCACTTTAGAGCTCAGAACATTTTCACTGAAGACTGATGGGAAATTCAGCTGAACTCTCAAAAAAGTCCGCTCTGTGGTGACCACTGTCCTCCTCACTGTGACATCGGTGACAGTGCTGTCCTAGTATCCTTTTGAACACCTGGAGCTGGTGACTCCAGAGTGGAGTCACAGAAATCATTCCTGACAGGCAGCACAGATCCTCCCAGTGCACTCTGCAGAGCTGCCTGGCTTATCAGAAGTAAAATCAATAAAAATCAATAAAAATCAATAAAAATCAATCAATCCACAGGGACAAAATTCCCGGGCACTACAAGATGCATTATCTCAGCAGAGATTCCTTTTCTCCACAATAAATAGCCCCAAGCTCTGCCTCCACCTCCCACAAGTGCTGGGTCACCTGTGCCGTTGGCCACGCCATTGGCCATGCTGGTGGCCGCGCCATTGGCCATGCTGGTGGCCGTGCCATTGGCCGTGCCGTTGGCCATGCTGTTGGCCGTGCCGTTGGCCATGCCCGTGGCCGTGCCGTTGGCCATGCCCGTGGCCGTGCTGGTGTGCTGTGAGCTCTTGGCCTGCTGCCGGTGCCGGTTCCTGGCACTGGGACTTTGCTCTCCACTCCCTGTGTTTCCCCGGGCCGCTCCGGCCGCATGGCGGTGCGTCCTGCAAGGGAAGGGAACACGGGAGGTGAGAGACATCGCATGGAAAACCCCACTCCTGTCTTCTTGCCCTGGCCTTCTGCTGCTTCCTCCCAGCACAGCCACTGGTGTCCCCTGGGAAGGGCCAGGATACAGTTCCGTGCCTCTGCTCAGGGCAGTGCCTGGAGCTTCATGCTGCCTGCTCAGACCCCCCCACAGTCCTGGCACACACCTGCTGGTGGCAGAGACCCATGGAGGAGTCACCTGGGTGACACCACCTTGCTTTGCTCACAGATGGTCACTCTACATGCCAAGGAATGGCCCTGGACACTCACAGACAGACACCTGCTCGCCAGAGCGGATCCCAGCTTGCTCCGTCCACCCCTGCAGATCCCGGGAGATCCCACACCAGCCCCAGGTCCTGCACCACGGTGCAGATCCTCACCGGTGCCTCGTGCCTGGCTCCAAGCCTTGCACAGAGGCAGGTGAGGAAGGTGCTCCCAGGACAGCTGCGGTCTCCAGAAAAGGAGGGAACAAGCAGTCAGGAAAGCTGGGAGCTGAAATCACAGCACAAGTTGTGACCAGCTCAGGTGCACCTGCTCCACCTCTTGGGGGTTGCTGCCACCCTGGAGCTCACCTGCCACTGCTCCCCATGGTCAGGGCAGCCCAACCTTCACTGGCAGAGCACCTTCAGCTCCCCCCAGCAAACCCTCCCCCCTGGACCATCCAGGGCCCCAAGGCAGCACAAAGGCATTCCTGAAAAAGCTCGGTTTCACCTTAAGAATTCATTCCTGCGAGCCAGGAGGGGGACAGGGCAGGAGGGGAGATGCTGCCATCCCAAATCCGGGGGGCCTGGGGAGCAGAGGCAGAGCCCAGGCACCTCCACTCAGGCTGGCAGCCCAGGCAGCAACCACGGAGGGTAGAGACTGCAGGGAAAAGGACATCAGTTTCTCCCAGCCAAAATCTACCTTAAAAGGGCAAAACCCACAAACTGTCCCCAAGTCTCAGGGCTGGCGCTGGGAGGGGACAGCAGCTTGGCAGCAACAGGGCACAGATCAGTCATGCCACTCTCAGCAGCTCCAGCAACTGGAACCCTCCCACTCGCTCCAAAGCTGCTCTCCTTGGGGAGCAGCTCATGGCAGGGCTGGGATCGGGAGGAGACATGGGAAAGCAGATGATGGTAGTTGAAAATAGATTAGATGAGAGCCACGGGCAGAGCAGGAGCTGCTGTGACCACTTCAGTGAGTCACAGACCCCCAGGAGGGCAGCCCCAGCCAGGGGCTCCTCAGACAGTGAACTCACCGAAACCCCGGCTGGCCCCCAGACATGGCGCTGTGCTGGGGTTTGCTCGGGCCACCAGCACCCAGGGACACGGAACATCTGTGGGTAGAGAAGAGGCTCCTCTTCCCCCATCAGGAGGTGAAGGGGGCCCCTCACTGCCGTGGCTCAGCAGGGCACACTGGTACTACCCACCTCCCAAAAGCTGGCTGGGCCCTCTCCCCACAGTTCCCCCCATGGCGAGGCCGGAGGCAGCACAGCCCCCGGAGGCAGCACAGCCCCCGGAGCCCTGGCCAGAGGGGAGCAGGCAGGTGGCACCAGCCTGTCCCACTGGGTGCAGCCTCTCTGACATGGGATGGATCTGGTCCCTGCCCTCCTCAGCACAGATGAGCTCAGAACCGCCCAGGGAGTTTTTAGAAACCAAAACAGGATGTTTCCAGGCTGCCAGCCGGCGGCACAGGGTTACCAGCCTGAATTAGCCAGCCCGCCGCCCAGCCCAGCCCTCCTACGAGTGCTCCCATCTGGGCATTGTCTTTTAATAGACACTGGAAACAAACCCAGCAAGGCCACAGAGCACGGCGGGATGGGAGTGTGCGCTTAAAATAGGAGCAAGGAAAAAACCAGGCAGAGCACGGATGGGAACAGACGGGGGGGTGGGATGGAGTGGGGTGTGCGGATGGCAGCCCCTCTCCCATGCCGGGGGCACAACCCTGCTGTCCCCCATCGACTTGGGGACCTTGGGTGGCTGCCCCATTGCCCCTCCTGGGCTGGGGCAGATGATGCCAAAGAGTAAAGCGGCATCAGCCAGGTGACATCAACCTTTCCTGTCGCCCTTCTGCCAAGGCGGAGTCCCCTCGCCACGGTGGCCAACACGGACCCCAGCCAGGAAATCCAGCAATGGCCAGTTCCTGCAGCTGAGATGGCCAGAAGGTCCCTCATGAGATGCAGCAGAGGTGGCAGCATGTCTCTGTCTCACTCAGCACATCAGACCCCAAGCTGTGGCCAAGGAGGAGGGAGAGCAGAGCACAGGCTGGAGCCAGCGCTGGCCGTGGGGAGCAGGGCACGACCTCCGGGAAACAACCGGGAGAGCCCCAGTGGCATGCGGGCAGTGAGAGCACAGCTCCCAAACACAGAGCTGAGAAATTCCCCCTGTCCCTGCCAAGGTGGGAGGAGGCAGCCACATTCCCCAGCACCCAAATGAGAGAATCATGGAATAGTTTGGGTGTGAGGGGACCTTAAAGCTCATCCCATTCCAGCTCCTGCCAGGGGCAGGGCCACCTTCCACTTGCCCACGTTGCTCCAAGCCCTGTCCAACCTGGCCTTGGACACTTCCAGGGATGGAGCAGCCATAACTTCTCTAAGCAACCTGTGCCAGGGCCTCAACAAACAGGGGTTGTGGCACCCATGGCCCCAGCTCTCAGCCAGAGCTCCTTCTCTCCCTGCACAGAGAGCTGTGGAATTTCACACCCAATCACCAAGATTAGCAGCAAATCCCGAGATGACATTTGTTCAGGAGAAGAAAGAGAAGCCCTGACCAAGCAATTTCCCTCGAAGGGACAGTGTAGAAATAGCTGAGGAGCAAACAATGCCCCTTTTCTTCCCGTCTTGCCGCTGAGCAACTTTGCCAGCATCCATCACCAAGCCCAAGAAAATAAACACAGCTCTGTGTATAAACACAGCAACCATCAAACATTCCCGAGTGCAAGGGACCCACATTCCACTCCCGAGCAGCCAGCTGCCTCCACTGTGGGTACGAAGAGCAGTGCTCTGCCCCACGGAGCAGCACCACATCAAACTGAGCAGGTATGTCCAGAACAACCCCAAATTCAGGTGAGTGCAGCATGGATGGAGAACTCGCTCGGAGGTTTCCCGTACCAGGGCAGCCATGGGATTTGGCTGATGGCAGACACACCTGGCAGGTGTCTGAAGGTGCCCTGCGCAAGTCCTGGCCAGACCCCACCACACTCAAGGTGACACCTGAAGCAGAAACTCCTCCCAGCCGATGGGAAAGCAGCGGGTAACAGGCAACGAGCAGTGCCTCAGCTCAGCCTCCCAAACTAAAATTTTCTTTGCAGGTTTTCTAGCACCTCCTGAGAGCTGCTAAGTGCCTGCCAAGCCCAGCTCAGTCAGGTCACTGAGCACTTCCCACCCCTGGGGAGGCTTTAACACCTGGACAGTTGGAATCAACAAGAGCGGCCACCACAAAAGGGCACAAACTGTGTTCACAACCGGCTCCCAATTTCCATCCCTCTCCCTCCTCAGGTGGGAGATGAACACACAACATGGAAAGACAGGGTCACTTTTTGAGCCAAAAACATCAACTCTGGCGTGTACCCAGCAGATGAAGAAGGAGCAGAAGAGCTCGAGGTGTGGAGCTTGTAGCTGAGAGTGCTCCTAAGCCTGGGCCACGCAGAACCTCCCACGGGCAGGCTGCAGGCGCCCTCTCCACAGCCACACTCCCACCCAGAACATCTGTACAGGCTGCTGGGCCACTGCCATGCTCTGGAAATATAAATAGGTGTTAAATTCAACTCCATGTTGACAGCATGACACGTCTCTCAGTAACCACAGCTCCAAAAGGAGCAGCGCTGAGCCACTCCAGCCCGGCAAGGAGGCAGGGCAGGGCAGGGCATGGAGCCAGGTGCAGGATGGCCTGCTGCCCAAGCATCTCACTTCCTCTGGAAGCAGCTGTTATTTCCCTGCAGCTCTGCTTCTCCTGCTCTCCCCGGACCTTTGGAAGCATCTCCCTGTGGCCATTGCCTGGAGGGGCATTGTGCTTCCCAGCCCGGCCAGGGCTGTGCTCGAGGGAAGAGCTGGGGTTCCTGAGATCTCCATTTGAAGGGACCCCTTCGTTTGCCTGGTCACAGCCTGCCCCACTCCCAGACAGGCCATTCTTTCAGCTGCCAGTGGAGCAACTCGTGGAAACTCTCTGAGCCATCACAGACCTGATATTCCTTGAGAGACCAACCCTTTAGGAGAGGCTCAGGCCAGCCACAGCTCAGCTGTAGAGTCATCCCTCTGCACTCCCAGCTCTACTGTCCCCCAGCACAGGCCACTCCTGCTCCACACCGCCTGTGTCCTGCGCGACAGGGCCTCACTGGGAGATCTGGAGTGGGGTGCACAGCACAAGGACGATCCAGACACAGCCACAGCAACCCCTCAGTAATGGACACACGGCATGGGACCCTCACCTCGGTCTGCTGCCAAAGCAGTTGGTACTGGGAGGTTGGTGCCGGCCCTCTGTGCCCACAGCCGTGCTGCTGGGGTCCCGTCCAGGCACCTGGGACCCTGCATGGGGGAAGAGCAAGGGGTGAGGGAAAGGACTGAACCACCTATAGATCTACCCTCCTTCCCTCCCGCCTTCCAGAAAGGAGCCCCAAAAGCACAACAGCCCCATCCCTTGCAGGACAGACCCCCAGCACTCAAGGACCCCCACCTCACACCACACAGCCCGGCACTGCCCGGCCCCCCAGCACCCCATAGCTCCAAGCGGGACACAGCACTCTGCAGAGCTGGCAGTGTTGGGAGAGCGCTGCATCCACAGCTCCCAGATTTCACAGGTTCTGCCTTCCAGCGACAAAGAGAAGGAGCCAAGGGAAAGCAATGCACCAACCCCTGTTCTGTACAAGCTTTGCTCCCCTGGCAACCCCGAGAGATCAGCCACCAGCCCGCGACCCCACGCACACTCTGCCATGGGGAGCTCTCTGTGAGCGGATCAGCAGACACTGACACCATTTCCCCAGCCCTCACAGCCAGCGAGGGAAGGGGCTGATTGCGCGGGGGAAGGGGCTGACCCGCGTGGAAGGCTGGAGGAGGGCCTGGAGAAGGGCCGCTCCTCCCAGGCTGCTGGGGAGGCTGGTGTGAGCCTGTCGACGCTCCCGGTCCGCTCCTGCCACACGCTCGCGCCGGCGGGAGCCCACGGGGCCGGGGCTGGGGCCTCACCGGGGGCGGAGGCGGCTGCTGGCCCTGGGACGCCGTCCCGGGGGTGCCGGGGCC
>VWPU01002413.1:0-69586 GCA_013398955.1 Callaeas wilsoni
GGGGAAGGGGCGGCGGAGCGCGGCTCGCCTGGCGCCGCGGGAGCCCCGGTGCCGGCCGGGGGCCGCCGGGCGCTGCGGCGCGTCGGGAGCGCTGAACGCGTGCGTTCTGTGTCAGACGGTAACAATCTGGGGACACTTCGCCGCCGTGTGAGCGTGCCCGCCTTCTCCCCGCTCCCCGGGGCTGCCGGCCGTGGGCACGGCAAGTGTCAGGGGAGGTGTCGGTGTCCCCGGCAAGGAGCGCGCAGCTCCTCCTCCGACGGACGGGGAGAAGCTACCGATGTCGGGACACCGACGGCGACCCCGCCGACCGCGACCGCACCGGAGTCCCGGGCACGGCCTCGCTGGGGCGGCCGCCTCCCCGCCGGGAGTCCGCTGGCTGCCTGCCTCCGGCGGGTCGGAGCATGGAGCGATGATCTCCTGTGCTCTCCCCTCTCCGCTCCGCGCATCCCAGAACCTGGGGAGGAGAGTGCTGAGCATTGGCAGCAAGGAAGGGATCACTCACAGGTGTACCCTTCCTCAGCTCTCTCTCTCTGGGGTTCTTATTTCTCCCGCCGTCACCTAAGACCTTCAAAAAGGTGGATGGATACAGCTAGTTGGTTTTGGTCTCTGAGATGGTTTTGGTCTCTCAGACGGTTTTGGTCTCCGTTGCTCATCTTAGAGATAAAGCTTATTTTTTGCAGGAAGTACTCTGTTCTTTAAAACTATGCTTGTCAGTTTTTCTATCACAAAGTCAAAGATCAGAGTTTTCTTCAATTATGAAAATATAATAGTATGCTTCCTCCCCTTTTTTTTCCCTTTTAGGCTCCTAGGAGCATAGTGTTGTTTAAATTGCAAAGCGTGGTCTCCATTGACTTTTAGTCGCAAAACATTGTGATGGTTACATATGCTCCAGCAAAACGCACTATGAACAGCAACACCACACAGTTGCTACATTTGAAGACTCACACTTTCCATAATATTTTAAAATAAAAATATGGTTATAAGAAGAGAAAATGGTAATTCAGTGCTGTCAGAAGTTCTTTAAAAAGAGTGGTGTGTGGAAAGTCCCTATGAAACAATTTCCAGATTAGAGCTGTTCATTCTCTGCCAAAAGCTGTGTAAGCATGAACCATAATGAGGGTAGTTGTAGGATCATGGAGTAGTCACGGAGCAGGTAGTCCAGCTGTAGCAGAAAGTAAGAGACAGAAGGGCAATATGTATGGAAATGTCTCTAGTTGAGGACTGCAGCTTGTGGAGATAGCTGGCACATCTTCTGAAGGCTAGTCCAGATACATTCCTCCCAAACCTTTGTTCTAGCTTGTACACAACTTATTCTGCTGTAGATTTAAGTGTAAGGTAAAACACAAGTATGCATGTTCTTCAACAACCTTTTAAAATATATATATTACTCTTCTGAATGGTTCACCAGTCCTCAAAATTGTAGAAATTATAATAGCATCAATAAAAATACTTATGACCCATCTAAGTAGAAACTAAGTCACTGGTTCTCTATGTGACCATAACATATGGTTACCAGTAACACCAATAACTGGTGCTAATTTTCCAAGCTTGATATTTAATTCCTAATTTTCTTCATTGGCTACATCCTCCCATGTAAACTGAATCACAGAAAGGGTAGGAAGAAAAAAGAGGAAACAAGTCACTCTCTTTCTTGTTTGTGGCTCTGTCCTCCTTGTGCTGCAAAACTTGTCGCTAAGGGCAAGGTGAGGGATGGACTCTGGCAGGAGAATTGTAAAATCTTCAAAGGTCACTTGAACAGTTTCTCCCAGTCAGCTAGAAACTGGGGCCCTCTTGCATCCTGTGCATTTTGGGAACTTTAGGTTATTTTCTTTGTTTCTCTCATTCAATTGCTTAATTATAGAATCCAAAAATATTATTACTCAAAATAACCTTTCCTTCTAGATTTAGAGAGAGGGAGTGTGATATAAAATTAAGAGTTTAAATTGAATTAAGAGGCTTGAGGTTTTTTTCCTTTCTCTCATTTTTACTCTTTTTATCTTTGACTGTTTAATCTGATATACCAAACATCATAAGATAATGATTTCTCAAATGTCTGGGCACTTTTAGTGCCTTTTTTTTTTTTTTTTTTTGTGACACAGAATATCTTCTTACTCTGTCTGAGAGTGCTAATCCTACTGCATGGACCTAGGAAGTAAAATATGAATTTACCATTGAGTTCTGTGATATGAGTCGAACTACCATGAAAAGGCTCTAGTGGTTGGACCAAGAAAGATTAGCCTGGATTCGATGATGTGACAGTGAGCTGTGGCTGCCTGGCAGTGCCACCCGGAGGGGCAGTTCTTGGGGGAGCCGGGGGGCAGCTGCTGTCCATGATCAAACCCCGGGCAGGGGTGGGGGCATGGGCAGAGCAGGCGGCCAATGCCCCGGTCTGCCCAGGGCCCCCGCCGTGCCGGGCTGCCTGGAAAAATCACGGAGGTGAACTCCCACCCTGTGAGGTGGGTCTGCATTTTTGCAGCTCCCCTTATAATGAAGTGAGCTAGGAGAAAGCTCTTTTTATTTATATGAACGGAAATTGTGTGTAAAGTCCTTAAAATCAAGGAGGCCACAGCTGGGTACTTCATGTGCTTTTAAAAGCTTTTCCAACTTGAATTTGTTTCTCTGTTCTTCCCATGCTGTTTCCATAGCGAGTCACACCTACTGCTACTTTAGGCAATTGGTCTAATTCCTGAAATTTTTGAATTTTAATTACTCGGCTCAGTAGCTTGAGCTCTTTATTATCTGAATCTGAAGGGGATTGCATGGTATTGTGTGAATAAAATTTTCTTTTTTATCTTTTAAGCTATATTATTCTCAAAAGAAAGTGAAACATTATGTTCAGAATGATAGTGTAGTTAATTCTTCACTTTTTACGTTATTATGAAGTATTATTTATAATAATTATCTATAATATTATTTGATAAGAAAAACTATTTTTATAATAATTGTAAAAATAATGTTCTATAGATAGTAACCATTTCCTGTTCTGTTTTTCACACTTAATACGTTACTATAGTCAGTAATATGTAACAATAATTAAAGTTTTGAGCCGTGATGGTGAAAAAGGTTGCAAGACTATTAGGATAAGCAAACGCAAGAAGTGTGGCTGTTGCTAGAGGACAGATTGATTTAATGACTTCATCTGTGTTTTGCTCTTGTGTGTTTTGGTTTTTTCATGAATGTATATAAAGTTCATTCTCATTGGTAGATACAGTTTGGAGACATGGAGAACTGAAACTAAATACTGTTGTTTGACTAGGTGCATTTTTTGCTGACAAAAAACACATAATGCATCTTTGTGTAGTTGTGTAAGCAGAACCTATTTATCAAGGTTCCAAATCCTCAAGTTTTCAGTTTTTATTATGTTAAGAATGATGAGTTACTGAATTCATTTTCATGAAAACATAGTCTGGAAGAAATCAAAGGAGAAGGATGTCATCTGTCAAGGAAAAGATATGACAAAGTTGAACAGAACAGCATTAAAAAAATGGTTTTTAGCATTGTTTTCCAAGGAACTGGGAGTCCTATAAATACTCCTACAATAATTTTCTTCTCCTCTCCTGTAATATTCCAATGCTAATTGTCCAAATTTGGCAACAATATATTGGTGGGGTTTAATTTCATAAGGAGTGACTGCTGGCTAGAAAAGAGAGAGAGGTCCCAACCAGTGCCTCCTTGCTTGACCCACCGACAGCAGGGATGGCCCCACAGGGAGCTGGGCAGTGCCTTCCCTGGGATTACTCCTGAGAGGCAAGAGCTTGAGGATGTAGAACAGAAATGTGAAGAAAAGCTGACATCCTTGTTAGGTAAAAACAGTATCACTTCTGCTTTAAAATTAGCTTTCAGTTAATGAATTGTGGCTATTTCTGGTCACCGTGGGCCAGGCTTCCAAGGGTGTTTGGGTGCCTAAAGGTGCAGCTGGGTCTTTACTATAATTCACAAGGGTGCTTGCAGTATAAGCAAACAGACAAACAAGTAAGTGTAAATGGCTGTAGATGCTTAAGCTGATGTGGTGCCTTTGAATATCCCACTGGATCTCCCACTGACAGGTTTAACAGTTCCGTGGTACAGCCTTCTGGTTTTCTCACTATTAGGACCATTCATACTCTTTCATTTGGACTTAACAGAGATTGAAAGAGATCTCATTCTCAGAGATGAGTCCAAATGAAGAAAATAGACTACTTGCACCTACTAGTGAAGCTCACCCCAGTTTCAAGAAGGTACCGCTACTGCATGAAGAGAAGTATTTGTATATACTGATCTTTTGTAAAGATTGAAAATAAGATGCTTCTTGTGGTGCGTGATTGTTGTGACTTACCAGTGAAAATTTTGGTTGACCTCAAGGGACAGGGAGGTTTCTTATTGTAAAGAATAGAGCAGCATCCTTAGCCTTACTGATGGAGGTGTGAGGAAGGTCACTGCTGTGCACACTGAGTTGGTGGTTGGTGCAGTGTGAGATCTGCAAGTGGCACTCACATGGGGACACCAGAGACACGGCTCTGTGCCACACAAGGGCCACTACGCTGCTCCCAAGGGCAGGGTGAGTCCAGAGACAGCCGCGTGGTTCTCACAGAGCGTGGGACCTCAGCTGACCCTAACCCAGCACTTGGGACCCCCGCACCAGGAGATACCAAGACTTTGACCTCTGAGTTTCCTGGTTGAACCCTGGCTTTCCTTAGCCAGGATGACTCCCTTGCAACCATGCTTTCTGTAACCCATCTATTTAGGCAGATTTCTCTTCCACTACTGAAAATATTGCTGGTGCTCTTTCTTACTTGAATGCTTTTACCAACTTGTGCGAAGCCTAGGTTTTAATGAAGATTGTTACAATTTCAGACTCAAATTTATCTGATTTATTAAAAAAATAAATAAAACTTTAAAAATTATAAAACGAAGACCTTTCACCTAGAGGAAAATTACTTTAGTTGCTCTGTGTAAACCTTAAAACTTTTACATGTGACCTGTATGAATTATAACTAGCAAACTTTTACCTGTTTGCACTGAATTATGCAGAAGCAGTACAGTTGCTTGTTGTTAGACCACGAACTTTTATAGACTGCATATATTTTACAAACTACTTTAAAAGCACATGTAGAATAATAAGTAATGCCCTACCTTTAATCTAAATTTATAATAGGTGTAGAAAGGCTTCTTAAAGCATATATATAATTACTACTCATTAGAAACATTGTACAGAACCACACGAGTTGAAAGAAAGCTTTGTTTGTGAAGCATCTTACACTTCTTTCCTGAGCTAAGTAAATATTCCAGTTGCTTGTTATGATTCGTAGCTCAACATTTTTTCTTGTATGTATTTGATATTCTTTATTAACCATGACACTTAGCCTAATAGTGTTAATCTGTTCATCCCCCCCGCCTTTTGTAGTGTGTTTGACACATAGGAAGCAGAAAACAGATTTATTGCTCAAAGAAATGATGACAAAGGAGTTGGCTGTTGCATTCTGGTTTTGTTCTTTGTTAATGATACATAAATAAAACCAGGGAAATTCTAACTTTTTGATGATAAAGATTGTATGGAATGCTAAGAGCAAAGCTTTTTAATCCTTATTTGAGGCAAAGTTCATCTTGTAAAATGTAATTTGATTAACTTTTAAAAGCAGAATTTTTATGTTTTCACCTTAAGAATATTCTTTATTTCCTGTCCTAAACTGTTAGTGTGTTTTTCTGCTGAACAGTTTCAACTTAAATTTGAGATTAAAAAAAAAGTTGGTCCCACTGGGTAGTTTAAACATAGTATTAATTTTGTAAGTAATTTAGAAAAGAAATCTGGCAAGCAAGTAGCTAGTATAATTTTAACATTGTTCTACAGCTTGACTTCTGTGTGCATTCAGCATTCAATGAAAAATATGATCTTTTGCTATGTTTGGAGAGCTCTGCTTTTAGAATAACATTATTGCTTTAAATTTTTATATGTATATGCCTCCCACTTTAGCCTTTTGTGGAGCTTCCTGACTGAGGCGCCTTGTTGGGTGTTTGTGTGAGGGAGATTGAACTTAGAAATCTGCCTGTCACAGGCACCAGGTTTCATACCTGAAGCACATACCAGGTCCTAATTCCTGTTCAAAACCATTCCTGACAACTGGATGCAGAAATCAACTCAAAGACTTCATCAAGACAGTTTTTGAAACAGTTATATTTCAGGTTTAGATCTTGTAAAAGCAATGGCAAATTATTTGCTTCATTTTTTTCAGTTCTCCGGTCTTATATCATTGCCTTTCTGAGGTGCTCTCTAGCTTTTAAACTCTACATTGTCAGGCTTCTTTCTCCACCTCGGGAGAGGTTTCTTTGTATTTGACCATCTCTTCCAACACTGGGAGACCAGAGAGCTCTTCTGAGCTTGCTGAAATTAGCAACCAGCAGATTCCCATAAAAACATGCCAACATCTTTTGCCTTTTTTCATTTCTTTAGGTAGGAATTTTCTGTTATCCTCAATAAGTGTGCTAATCAAGCAGATTCATTTTTCTAGGTTGCTTCCACTTGAGGTGAATAGCAAGGAGAACGGTGAAAAACAGCTCAATGACCTTATGAGACAAGTCACTAGACAATAAAATGACTACTGAAATTCTACAGAGATAAATGTGAATGCTAAACCTCAGTTAAAAGAGTTGTAGTGGTATGTGGAAAGTGATTGGCACTGGGCTGACCCTCACCTTTCAGAAATGGCATCTTGGCATCTAAGATAATTCCAAGAAAATTTGTTCAGTTCTCAGTAATTCCCCCAAAAATGAATGTTCAGACTGCTAGGAACCAAAAAAAAAATTATGTAGGCTTCAGGAGGAGAACAGACAAGTACTTGAGAGAGCTGTTCTGAGGATTGCTACACAGATGAACTCCATCTGTTTTGGGAAACCCTCCGAACTGAAATAGCAGAAAACTGGGGAAATGCCATGAAAATGGCATATGCTTGTTCTGTTCTTGCTCGTCTGTGTCTGTTGTTGGAGACAGCACCAGGAGAATTGTTGGTCTCAACCAATATCGTGGCCCCTGTGTTCTCAACACCTTTTTCATGTTAGATTTAATGGTGTATGGGAGAAATGGGGCACAAACTCTATTGTGAGTACTTCCTTCAAGACATACTTAGGCTTACAGTGTGACAGTAATTTTATAAAAGTAATCAGGATTCAAAAAGTAGCACAGATGTATTTCCCAGACTGTCACTGATATCATTTGCCTGTGATGTATTTTTTGTGTTCATGTCTCCCTTATTTCTTGCTTTCTTTAACTCTTGAGTCTCCTCTGTTATTCTGGTCCAACAGCCAGTGAGATTCTTGTGTAGGCAGATGGGAACTCACGTTTCCTTACTAGAAACTTAACTTCTCAGTGAAGTTAAAAACGTTAGGGAAATACTATAGTTTTAATCTTTACAATGAAGTTAAAAGTGATTACCAAGATAGCAAAAAATATCTTGATATTTAGTTTTTATTATTTACTTATAAAGAATGAGATTAGTTTGGTGCTAGAACTAGACTTGACAGTGAGTGTAAGTGTCATGGGTTTTAAACATGCCTGTCCAGGACACCAGATTGTTTGTTCTATTTTTATGTAAAGGAAAGCTTACCAATAAAACTGAAAACTTTCAGCCCCCTCTCCCACAGGTTTACTTCAGCCACAAGTCCTGACACTCTGTGCATTTCTGCTTGATGGCAGTGGAAAAAAAGATCTGTTGAGATGAACATGGGTGTTTATGGGGGTGCAGAAACAGTGGCCTACCTCCTATGGCATTGTACAGTGTGTTACCTACATGCTGCATGCCCACAGAGTGGTCTGGGGGTTTGCACACCCCCAGAGTCTGTGTCTGGTCAGTGTCAGCACTGCAGTTGGTGTGGGATGCCTTCCCGCAGATGTGCACGTTGGGTCCCACACATCTGGACACCTGTCTGTTTTGCAGGAGTCCCTGAGGCTCAGTGGAAGGCAGGATGCTGTATTGCATCCACAGGCGTTCTAGGCTGAATCAGAGGTGGTCTTCAGTCGCAGCCCTGGAGTTAATTGTTTATAAAGCTGCTGAAAGATCCCTACTAAATTTCATTTTTAAAAAATACCTTTCCCTCTTCCGTTTTATTTCCTTCCTCTTTTTTTTTCTCTTTCTTTTTTTTCTCTTTCTTTTTGGTTTTCAGCTGTTACACTTGTCGAGTTTCTTTCCCAGCATTTGGAAATAATTGTTTTCTGAATGCTGCCCAGGTTATCTGCCAAATTTAACACCTTAAAAGGAAGCGGGGGTGGGGGAACGAGGGACCTACCTGGGAATGGAGTGAATGTATTGAGTCTTTAGAAAGTGCTAAAAAGAAAATTTACCAAATATAGCACCTAAAATCAAAACCATCGAGTTCCCTCATGTTAACTGTAAAATACCACATGCTATCATCTACAGGGTAAAAAAGGCCGTTTCACCCAGCCTCATAACCTCCTTTTTTATTTTCTCTACCAAAAGATAAAGCACGTGTGGGTTTTTGTTTTTGTTTTTCTTGTAACAAATGTGTATACTTTGGGGAGATACATTTTTTCAAGGTGTTACTGGAAAAATCACATCAGTTCCTGAGAAAGCATAAGAAAATAAGAGCAAAGTAGAAACCACTGATGGCACTAAAAATGACCTTATCTTGGAGACTTTGCAATGGCATAATCAGCCAGGAGGTTGTAAGACAAGGTTGATTTTGCTGGTGGCACAGGAACAGGATAAAAAGTTTAATTCCTTCTGCTTGGTGATGGAAGGGGTAAGGTAGCCCAAGGTGGTGTTGTTTTAGTGCTGTTTCTGATCGCTGTGAGTTTTGTCGGGGGCTCAGCGCAGCTGAAGGCGTGTTACAGCAGCCCTGGGACAGCTCCAAGACGTGGATTAGTGGCAGTGTAGGTCTTGCATGGGAAATGCACAGCTTTTATGAAGAACAGCTCGGCAAGCATAAGGAATCACATTCCTTGTCCTTAAATGTCGGTGTCTAGGTGCCCCGGGTCAGCCACAACCAGTTACTTTTTGGTCACCCTTGCGTTTGGTACTCTCTCTGCCAGCGGTCAGCCTCCACCGGTACCTTCCAGCCCTGAGAGATTATTTCTCCGTGACCGTGTTTAACATCTGCTTGCCGGGTGATCGGCCACTGGCTTTGCCAGGTTTGCAGGTGGCCGCTCGGCTGGGGACAGCGCGTCCACGACAAGGAGCTCGTTCGAGCTCCTGCCAGCTCCGCAGCGTGGCTCGGAGGGGCTGGCAGCAGCCCTGTGCCTGGCGGCAAAGGCACACCTCAGATCCACGTGTGTGGGGGAAATTGCACGGCGTTGGCTAACCTTTCAGAAAGGAGGGAGTCAAAATCCCCCGTAAACCGCTTTCTGTACTTCTTTGTGGGTTTTTAAAATTCCCTTTTGAATGGTAATAGCTGTTTGGAAAGAGGACTGCTGGTTATCATGCCTGGTACAAGAGTACTTCTTTAACTGGTGGGACTCTTAATGCTGTCGTATATTTAATAGTAATAATATTTAACCAAGCGAATGACTTCCAAAGTAGTAGAGAAAAATAAAAGGGGATATGTATTTTCATGACTTCCCTTCAATTTCGATCTTGTCTTTTTCAATATTTTGAGGTTTTGTTCTACTTGTATTTGATGGCACATTTTGCATATAACAGCTTCCCTGTAATAGATACTCTGTGTAATTTTGATATATTTTTTGATACATTAACAACTTAAGGGCATTTAATTAGTTTCTGTAAAGCTTTACTAAAAGTTAAAAATAACCTAAGATGACAATTAGAATCACGATAATTAAGTTGCTCTTGTTTAAAAGTTGAATTTTTCAAAATTAAAATTACTTCATTATATTGTGGATCAGCTGTTCTGTATTAACATCTAAGCCCGCATGCTACTGTGGCTTGATTCTGCTGCCAGAGGTCTCTGGTATCTTCTGAGCAAAACAAGTCTTTGCCCCTAGCAGTGTGGGTGGGTATATATAGGAGCTTTTTGTAAACCTCTTTTGCAGTGACATGAAGTGCAACATATGTCAGAGCAGAAATTACAAGAGTAGGCTCTTTTAACACTGCTGTGTTATAGGAATCTTTCCCAGAGAGAGAAAATATTTGCCACAGCAGCTCCTGCAAGTTAGGTCGCCTAATTACGACTGAACTATAATATACACTAAAACATACATGCTTTTTCCTTCTGGGCTTCAATAGAAAATTACCCGTCTTGGTAAAATTTTCTTTCCATTAGTAAAGAGAGCGCTGCTGATCTGAAAATCCATCAGGTCATCCATACCAGCATTACATCAATTGACTTTTGAATATTTTTCCATTAGAAAAGGCTCTATTTTATTTCCCCGCTGAAGTGGCAGACTTTCAGTTTGTGCGGTTTTTCCATTTATTGAATTTTGCAATAAAAGAGTTTTTGAAACAGATGTCAGTCATTGCTTAGGAGTGGGGCATTGTTAGAGAGCTGTTTTTGTCTCTTTTCTTTTTTTTCCAGTTAGAAGAAATTCTTGCCCTTCCCCTCCCTAACTTTGACTGTCACTTTTTAAAGCCATGAATAATTTTATAACCTATAATCTGGTGTCAGAACAAATATAAGCACCAAACCCTGATTTCATAGACATATTGCAGATTGACCATTGTTCTCAGCAGGAGCAGGACTGGATTTGATCTCTCAATTGTAAACCAGAAAGAAGGGAGTGGATGCATTGCAGAAGCATGGTTCATATTAGCATCTTCCTTAGGGTGTGGAGTGGACCTGTTAACGCTTTCTTAATGCTTAGATTTTATAGAAGTAGCCAAATGTGTGCAATGAGTAGTGTCCAAAAAAACTGAGTTTGAAGGCATTTTTTTATTTTCTTGCTAGAGTCTTATCCGAGTAGAAAGAAAAAGAATAAGATGTTAGGTCCTCATCCTAAATTATATGTGTTTCATAGCAGAGTGGTCTTAGGACAAACGGAATATCTTCAGACCATATCTTCACCTGTCACAGAAGAACAAAGTGTTGTTCACATTTCTGTGTATATAACGTGTGTGTGCGCGTATATATATATATATACACACACACTTTAAAAAATCAGATTTTCATTTTTATTCTTTATTGACAGCATTTCCCCCATGTATTTAAAAAAAGTGCCAAGTTTTCTTATGAGGATTATAGCTGGGTTTGTTTGAATTATGCCAATGAATAATTCCGAATTTTAAGAAGTTTACAGCATTTTATTCTAAAGAAAATTATCTATGGAAGGAAACCATGTTTTGAGTTGATATCTATTCAGGCGGGTAAGCCTTTGTTGTTTCATCTCAGTACTTCACTGTTACTTTAAACATCAAAGAACACGCTTTCCAAAGGTGAGAGAACACAAAGCATCACATATTTACAATTTATGGGGCCTAGGACTGTGACCTAATGTAAACTTGAAGAGATTTAGTATAAAAATATCCTTAGCTTGAGGGCAGCGTTTGAAAACTTTGTGGATTTTCGTTTTTATCCTGGCTTAGTCTACAATCATATTGCTTTGTTATTATTTCCTCTTAGCATTAAAGTACAATTGACATTGATAGATATCAGGGGAAGGCTGAGCTTCCTAAAGGGAAAAAAAAAAAAAGAAAAAAAAAGGAGAAGAGATGTGTTGCTGGCACAGAAATAGTGGCGGTAGAAGAGTTACTGGCTGCCTTTTATTCTTCTGCAGACAGTGAGCACAACGGGGCTCTCGCTGCCTGCTTTTGGCTTGCATGGATTTGCAATAAACAGCTCAGCTGTGTACTTATTTTCAAGACTGATTCAATTCTTCAAAGACAACTGCTCCCAGCTTGTGAATACTTGTTAGTTACTGGAAAGTTGCAGAAGTGAAGATCAACTCCTAGTTTCATGCCAACAAATTAATCCGACGATGTGGTACTGTCTTTTCCACAGGTGTGTGTGTACTAGGACTGTCTGAACCTCCCTGTAACTAATAGCCCGTATATAATTTGGAAGGAGGAATCTTCAATGGAAGACCCCGAGGGAATAAATGGGAAGTCTGTAAGTAAACAACTTGTCAGTCCCGAGGAAAAAAGTTGCGGCTTTTAAAGTGGCAATTATTTTTGTGGCAGCCAAGTGGATGAAAGTCTTAGAGAGCTACATGCACTTTTAGTGATTGGAAGAAGCAGTGAATGGTGAAATTAATTGAGAGATGGAGGCTTGTGCTAAAGCTACAGAAAATTACATACAGCTTTAAAAACATTTGTCTTCAGTGATTTATATTACAAAATGATAGTTGTTGATTTCTCTAAGAAATATTTGGCCTGCTGCATTTATGTTGTTAATATTTTTATCTGTTAGAAAGTTTTCATCCCATGATTTCAAGTTACTTCTCTTTGCCTGTGCGAATATATATAAATACTGCTTCTGGGAGAAGCAAGTGCAACTCCTAGCTGCAAAGTCTTAAGAACAGTGGCAAAAAAATATAGTAGCATTGTTTGTTGTAAATGCCTGTTTGTAGAGTCACAATACTAAGAAATTTTGCAAAATATCAGGAACAACTAAGAATATTTCATGCACAATCGAATGATTAGTTGTGTGCTTTGGATTTGTTAATTTGTGACATCATTCTTGGCACTCAGTGAAATTCAAAATGCTACATATATGTTTTTATTCTGAATTGTTTAACAGAAGCTATGCATATTGAAATTACCTTATTTTTACCAGTTGTAAAATAAGTCCAAAAACTATTATTTAGTAAATTTAATTAGATTTATGTCCTGCATTTTTTCTGATGTGTTTATTTTCTACATTTGACAGTACTCTATTATCTTTCACTCTTCCCTTTGTATTCTATGTTTCTATAGCCGGTTTCCCTGAGGCTTCCATTAGGTTTTCATGTAGCAACAGAGTAGAAAAACCCTTAATAATAAGCCTGTTGTGTTACATGTTTCTGTTGCACTTCATGTGTAGTGTAATTTTTGCTGTCTGAAGCAATACGGCTTTGATTATTTTCCGACGTTCATTTGTTCCACAGGCTTGTCTCTATGTGTACGGTTGGGTATTTATCCATCGCTGCTACTGCCATGTGTGGACAGGACCAGTTAACTCTCAGGGAAAAGGTGGCCATGGTTACCAGCAGGCACTAAACAGGGATAGTCCTGTTTGCAGTTGCAGTGCCAGAGCTTTCAGCACCACCCAAGCTCCTCATTCTATTTGGAGTCAGGCTTTCCTCCATGCATGAAAAGCCTTTCCCTGATGCTGTCACGATTTTCTGTGGCTTCCACTGCAATACTTCCCCTCTGTGTGCCCGGCATAGCCTGGGCTTCGTGTGCTGTGGAGGGTGTGGGCCGGGTAATTGTATGCTGGAGCTGTATGTAATGACAAATGTAACTGTCGCTTAACATAACAGGAGTATTAAGGGAAATATTTGTTCATGGTTTGGCACCACCGGCAGTCCTGTTGGGGTTATTCGTTCCATTCCTTCTTTTCACCACTTAGTCCAGAGAGCCTGTAAAACACTTCATCTGCTCAGAATTTCCCTTCACGTTACCCAAGTGGGTGGTAGTCGTTGATGCTATCAGGATTATCAAAATCTAAACCTGTAACTGCTGAATATACCCACAGCACTGACCAGCACTCAGGCTTCTGTGACTGAAGCGCCCAGAGGTACATGACACAGGGCAGGGTGTGACTCTTCTGATTGCAGTGTCATTGGAGAGGTTTAAAATTGGGGTATTAAACCCTGGAATCAGATCCTTCAATTAGGTCTCACTTGAATTCATTCATAACTGGACAGTCTGCTGCGTTTGCAGCAGCCAGTTGACCAACAGGGAGATTTCCTAAAAGCAGTAGTCAGGGGACAAAATAGTCTCAGTGAAAATAACGATGATGGTGTGAACACTGTTTTTGTTTATTTTGCTCTGTGTGTGTGCATAGAAAGAAAGAGAGGGTGAGGGATAAATTAGCACTCTGTAATTAGAAACCAGAAACCAAAAGCTGTTAGGGATTTAAGATCCCAAACACTTGTAGTGACTTTGAAAACCTGGTGCTAGTCCATTGGAAAAGAAGAAAACTTCCCTACACATACCAGTTGAAAGGTAATTTAATTTTGCAACTGGAAAATGCAAACTATGTGGTGGAAGCAATTTCAGGTACATGTGGATAAGGGAGGAGCTTTATTCAACAACTGAGAAATGAAACTGGACAATGTTTCAGAAGACAGAGCTAGATGGACAACAGAGAAAGTACCAGGAGAAGGAGAAAGCAAAAGGAAAATGAGAAAAAGTTTTCAAACAGTATAAGAGAGTAGATGAGTAAGTACTTTGCCACTATCTTTCGCCAAGATTTCTCTTTTGAGGAAGAGGATGATGTTGCATGTGGGAATACGTCCTGTCAGTGTTGATGTGTACAGAGGATACCATTATAAGCCCAGTAAACTCACTTCTGTTACACTCACACAGCTGAGAGAATATTATAGCCATTTCCTAATTGAGAAATAGTTCTGATGGTACTGTCCCGTGCTTGGTTCGCATTCTGTAGGAAATGAATTTCAGACTTGGACTTGCAAACTTGAACATTACGTCTGCCCCTGCCTTTCCTTTACTAGATGCTTGAGAAAGAAGCACAACACAAATCTGAGGCTGGCTAGACAGAGGTTATCAGTGTATTATCGTGTCTGAAAATTTCACTGAAGTTCTGTTTCTTTCTTTACAAGTCCAAAAAAGACTTTGAAGCTTGTTTGCTAATGATATGTGCAACTATTAAAGATGGTTCACTTATGTTTCACCAAGCTAAAACAAATGGTTGGGTTTTTTTTAATTAGTATTTTCTTCACCATCCTGAGGGGGCTTTTCTGCCTGCCAGTCATTTGCAACAAGTCCCACTACTCAAATATACTTGAGAAATAAAAAAACAACCTCTTGTTTTAATTATTTTTGAGATTAAATAGTAATTTTGGGTATTAGAGAAATTCTTATTGTAAGGAGACTGAGTAACAGTACATCTTATACCAAATTGATTTCAAAAAATTTATGCAAAATTATCATGGCTTATCTTTGTGGTAGGCTAAGTCTACCAGTTCCAAACTTGGCATTGGCATGAATCTATTGCCCTAGAAACCATCTAGAAGCCCTACAAACATGACAAACACTGATAAGATTCATCATGATAACCCAGGTGGTTAGAGGTACCCTGATGATGAGTTTTAAAAAAAAAACTCAAAAAGGGCAGTGTAGTGGTCAGCAGGTATTTTATTTAATTTGATTTGCCTGTGATTCTTTTTTAAGAAATTAAAGGGGTTTGTTTATTTGCAAAACAGCACAAGAAAATTTTCACAAGTAAATATTGGCATGTTTTCAGCAATTACTATACCCTCTGGGGATATTTTGGAGGGTTTTCTTCCATAACTCTCTCTCTGATAGCGATATTAAGTTATTATATAGCATAAAATAATTTTCATTCCTACCCCGTCCAGGCTTATAATTGAAAATTCTCATTGCAAAATTGCACACCAAGAAGTATTTTCAGCATCGAGTATTTCTGATGATGGAGTTTGCCCATCTGGAAAACAGAGCGAAGACTCTGAGTCAAGTTAGATCCAAATAGTGTGCACCCAATGAGCCAAAAAAGGAGGTGCTCTTGGTCCACTCCAGCAGTTAATCTTCTCTGATTCCCCCCACAGCCCCCAAACCTCAGTTTTCAGTCAGCGCTCTGGGCAGCCTGGCTGCATATTTCCAACTTCTTTCTCCTCCCTGCTGCTCACTGGACACTTCTCTCCTGTGAACCCCATGCCACGTACCGGAGAGCGGCACTTTGCACCGAAAATTCACCTCGTACCTCTGCTAGTGGAAAGACACAGAGCAAGTAGTTGGTTTCAGCAAGAAAGGGGGAGGGGGAAAATAAAAACCCAAACCAAAAAACATCCAGCACCTGGCTGCAGCAAAATAATGAATTTTGCAGCAAACATGCGAGATTCTGTGGAATCTTGGAAAAATGCCAGACTCCACGACCACAGAAATGCTGAGTCCATGGGGCCCAGAGAGAGATGGCTGGGGCAGTTCACATCTCTCTGTCTTTGTTTCGAGCTCCTTGCAGTCTTACTGAGGCATCAGATTACACTCTCTTCACATTTTCAAGGTTATCTTCACTACCAGAAGGGCTAGAAAGTTCATTTTGTTTCAAGGCGAGCCAGGATCCGGCAGCACAACTCTCGAGTGGTTTCAGAGGCCACTGCCACGGTGGTGGCATGGCTGTGCCTGAGGGCATGGCTGGTGGCAGCCAGACGTGACCTCCAGATTTGAACAGCATCATCAATGACATGTTTGTCATGCTCACTCACATTACCTGTTTGTCACATTAGGGAACAAAGTCTATGAGGAAGACGGGTGAAAATAGAAGTATTTTACCTTTGTTTTAAAACTTACAGCCTTGCCCCTGTGAAAGTCATGCATGTGCTGCCTAGTTTTTCTCAAAGAATGGCACGGCACTGTTCTCCCTTCTGCATTCCCCTCCCGTTCTGAAGCAATGCGTGACACGCTTCCTTTTTGGAAAGCTCTGCAAGGCAATAACCAACAAGCACCATGCAATTGCAATCTGTAACTGAGCCTATAAAATGTAATCGCCTGCACCCTTCCCACTCCCCTTCCCCTCTCTATCTGCAATTGGTAGAATATTGGAAACATAAGCCACAAAACCCACTTATTACACTCAGTAAGTGTCAAAAAGAATGAACAGCCGGAACTAGCTGATGTATTTAAGTTCCCCAAATTGAAATGAGCTGCTGCTAGGCTGTCTATAGCAACTGCTCAATCAGTAACTATTGATAGAATTTTTTCTTTCAAAACATTTTAGTGAAAATGCTCCAGAAAATTGTAAGCTGTTTGTGGACAGTTTGAAAACATTATTCACTACAAGCTCTTCATTCATCTGGGTTTGCAGTAACACCACGGAGGAATTCTTGTCACTTAAAATGTACCTTTCCTAATTGGTGGCAGAAATCCTACAGTGCCATAGGCACTGAAGTACTGCTAGCCACAGCTTGTAGTGTTGGGCATATTCCTCAAGTTCACAGAGACCCTTCAGGGGTTTCATTGGGGTCCGTCAACAGATACCACCACTTGTCTTGGTTACAAATCCTTGTTTTCTCAGAGAGGTGGAACTTTTTCTTTGTTGCGGTATGAGGCATTTTTAGATGACTTGTAAAAGTGGGTATATGAGAAATACACAATCCATATGACTTTTTCCAGCCACTGTGAGCAACTGTTTAGTGTGGAGTCTCTTCTTGAAAGTCTTGATGAAGATGTAGCTTAGCCCTTAACAGTAAAAAGCAAACTGCCAGTGAAGTTTATTTTCTTTTTTACTAGGTTTTCTGGACCATTGTTCCGCTCGAGGAGCCATGTTTGTTAGTTTTGGCTCTCTGACTTCTCTTCCTTAAGAATAAACTCTCCTTAGGCAGTTGTACAACTATGCACTGAAAGACTGCATAGCAGTTTATTCACAGCCCAAGCTCCAGCCGAATTCAACTGTGTGACTTCCTGGCTTAAGCAGGGGTGCATCCGTAATGTAAATACCTACTTGATTCTGTGGAAAACCAGGAGGTTTTTTGTTTGTTCTTGTAAAAGATTCCTGCGGGAAGCTTAACTTTAAAGTTGGCATCCAGCCTTCTCTGCTGTGACTCGGATACTGATCTGATTTTGTGCTTTCATGGACATTTTTATATTTGAAAATTTTTAATTCAACATTAGCTTTGCTTACAAGCTACAGAACAGAATAAAATCGCATTACAAACATTGTAGTATTAGATTTTATCACCATTTATTTCTTCTTGTCTGCCCAGGGATTTCTACATGTTCGGTAGAACTAATTTGCAGTCAGACACTGAGGTCTTCTAGAAGGCCAGCAGGCTCCACAAACTAATTTATCCAAATAACCAATCCCTCATAGGCCAACCAAAGAAGGACACCAAAATGGCCTAAGCAGGCAAAGCCCCCTTTTGAAGTCTGGAATGTTTTGACTGACTTGAAACAGGCGGCAGGAATGAAGGGATAATTTTCAGTGACCCATGGGACTTTTTTGCCATTTTCAAATATTAGGTAAAACAAAGAGAAATTGCTTGTTCTAATTTAGAAAGACTTAGCAATCCGGAAGGTAACCAGACTCAGAATTGACTACGAAGGTATAGAGCTGAAGTTTACTTAATGCGTTGAAGGTTTGCATCTGGGTATATGGTATTTACACACCCAAACATACACAGGCTGCTTTACTTATATGTGCACATACCTAAACTATTTTTTGAATTTCACTTCTATAAAAAATCTTTAGTACAAAGTATATTTATGCAATACTAAGTGGACTACCTGAAATGCTGTTTTTAAGTACGTACTGTTTTCCTTGAAACAGTAATTTCTAATTAGAAGGATGTGTTTCTGTTGCTGCTTCAAAAGCTGGGATAGTCACTCAGATGCCAAGACTTCCACGCCATACCTGTTTTCTTCCACCCTCTGTCCTGGTGCCATTTCTGTAAGTGTGGAAATTACTAAAATTTTAAGTAGATTTTCTAGTCTAAAGTACTCTTGCAGATACAAAGGGGAAGTATTTTGATGCATACATAAACCCATAATTTTCTGTGAATACTTCTAGGGAGAAAAAGAGAATGTGACTATGTAGAAATAAAATTAAAACTTTACAGATCAGGTATTTCATGTGTGGAGCAATCACATGGATTTCAGCAGCTTTTTTAGAGATGTGCTCTTGTAAATTTTGTCTCAAGTTTACCATGTGTATTTATGTGATAGGTCAAACCCTGTATTTAGCAACACTAATGGCACAGACCAAGTCCAGCATTCAGCTTCATCCCCATGACATTGACTCACAGGTAAGATGGAGCTTCCCAGCAGAAGGAATGTTGTCTGTAAGAAGGATCACTAAGCCAGTAGTAAAGCTGCTCTACCTGTGCTTAATAGAACTATGTTTCCTTAAAATGATATTTTGACGAGAATTTTGGTCACCAGCTCACCCTTTTCCTTCTGATGTCTTTGGTGGTTCTTGGCATGAAGCATTGCTGTGCAGCTCACATGTGTGTCCTGATAACTGTATGGATACCAATGTAAGGAGATGGGAGGTTCGAGTTGGCACTTAAATATTTATGGTACTGGGTTGGGCAGTGGCTGTCACTGCTATCGCTCCTACATACACAACAAACTAGTTTTAGTTTGTTATTTTACATGGGATATTGAAACATCAGTTCCTCCCAATTTCAGATTTCTCTGAAATATTCATTCTTACTGTTGTTCTATGGTAATAGAAAATACAACAGAATGACAAAGGAATCCTGTTTAAGTGCAGTTTTCAATCCTGTATATACTGACCTTAGATTAGTGGATTTCAGAAACATGATGTTTAAATTAATGTTATTTTGGTGTGAGTGTATATATGTATGTCTGTGTGCATGGAATGTATTAGATTAAATTAAGTTATGTTCCAGCTTTTACTTGAGGAATATAATTTTGTTAGTAGTTAATAATGTTAATGCCACGATTTTCTCATATTATGTTTACATATATGGCTACACGAAAATCAAATTATATTTGCTGGGGGTAAGATTAATCAGTCAAGGAGCTGTTTACAACAGGAGAAATTAAAATTCAGACTTGGTAGGAGAGGTTCTTCTCTATTTCTGTCTGCCTCGCTGTAGCTGTACTGTCTAGACTGTCTTGGAAGTTGTAGACTCAATGGTCTTGTGGTCCATGCACAGCACAGCAGCAGAGTCTGGCAGTGAGTAGAAAGCTTCATGGGGATTTCTCATCAATCACACAGAATTTGTCATTTCAGCATTTTTGGTATTCAAAGCCTTCTATTCTGCCACCACCATTCACATAGGGTGGACTTTCCATTGTACTGGCAGTGCATCTCTACAACTGTGCAGTGCAGCAGATGGGAGAAGATTTCTTCCCAGTTCCTATGGAGATCAGCTCCTACCCCAAAGCACAGCATTTGATTATCCTGATTGTAATTTACAGACCTGTAAATGCTGTTAATGGTCACGAGTCAATGAATGAAATTGCTTGAAGATAAAAAACGTTTTTATCTTTTTTCTCATTCTATTTTAAAAGAAGCAAGTAGGAAAGTAATTTCAGACACACTTTCATACTTTCCTCATGCTGCAGAGTAATTTTAAAATATAATCTAAGATAAAATCTAATCTAAAATATAATTTTGCATTTGGGCAAAATGAATGGAGATTCAAAGAGTGAGGGCTTTTAGAGTAAGCACTGCTTGGGTGCTTGTAGATTCAGGCATTTGCTCTTGCTGAGTATGTGTTTAGTACTGTAGATATTTTTAGAAAGTAAGCATGATCTATTTTTTATTTTATTTTTATTCCTAATAATTGGACATATTTTTCATGTTTGACCACCCTTTTAGGCCTGTAAATAATTTAAAAGATCTAAAAGTATCTCAGTATTGAGAATCAACTAGTTAAATGCTTATATGCCTGGCTTTCACCTTCAGTTGTATGTACATGAAGAAAGAATCTAAATTTAGTTCCACTTCTATTTTTCCACTTCTATTTTTCTACTCTAGATTGAAGCATTAGTTTTTTGGGGAACAAGCAAGGTGTATTTAGTGATAGGCTGATGGGTACCTCAGATCTTTGTCCTTTGCAACAACACTTCGAAGAGGGAGAAGGTGCCAGATCTATGTTATGTTTTTCTCTGTTTTTTGCAAGGCATTGTAAAAGCTAAGTGGCACATCAAGCAGGTTTACTTAGTGCAGACACTGCATGAATCCTCTGCTCAGTCCCTGTAAGGACTGTGTGCTGCCATTATGCTTTCTATAAACAGAAGACAAGCACACTGCCAAATCCTTGCAGCACTGGACATCAGCTCTTTCTGTTCTTAACTTGTCTTGTTTATTGATGCTCAAAGACTGTCTTATTTGCCAGTATTGCGTCCGCTTTTCATCATCAGGAGCAAAGAGTATTTTGCACTTCTTGGTAGCTTGGAATCTCCATCTTTGCAATTTCTTCTCCATCTGCATTTTTTAAATAAAATAATTACCTCTGATGAGTGTAATTAATTTGACAGTATTTTGGTCTGACTAGTGAAAGACAAAAACTACTCAGAAGCAAACACTTTCAGGGCTGGACAGAAAAACAAGAGCCTCGTATGACAGCTTGAAGAACACTCAGATTTGGACTGGCAGAGAAGAGCAAGAGGTATGTAAGTGCCACCAGATTGGGATAGACAACATAACTTAGCCTGGTGTTCTGTGTCTAACAGGGACTGGTGGCAGACAGTTAATGAGAGCAGGAGAAAGAGAGAAAATCCTGCGTTTGATAGGATGGAAGATAACATCCAAAACATTGCATTTTATGCTGTCCTTCAATAACTTGCTTTTGGATATATGTGTGCTTTGATTCTCTGTAGCGATGAGTTCCACAAGTTAATTATACCTTTTCAAAGAAAGTGGTTTTGTTGTTTTATGCTTGCTGCGTAATAACTGCAGCAAAAACATGAGATTGTGAAGTTTTCCTGACATGAGAAATAATGACTTGTCGATCTCTGTTCACTTCCTGCGGTCTCTTTCCTGATTTGGTAGAATTCTCTTGTTTTCATGACACAAAGGTGTCTCTTCCAAGCTGAAGAGCCTTGTTTTTTCCTGAGGCTGCTGCTGAGCTTTGTGTGAGAGATTCAAGATGTGAGCACTGTGCCTTTATGATGTTTTCTGTTTTACTCTGTTTCCTTCCTAATAATTTTAAACACTACATCCACCCTTTTGACTGCCATTGGCCACCGAGGCATTGTTTTCAGGAAATTATTTGCAACAACTGCTAGATCTCTTCCTTGGGAACAATAGGTAATTTAGCACTTATTCTAGTCCATTCTCAGTTTGAGTTGTCTTTTACTTTGCATTTATCAACACAGAATTTACCAGCTCTTGTCATGTGTAGTCACCATGAAAGCAGTTTTCTGTAGGCAGATTTACTTTGAGCTGACCTGAGTCATTTAGCAAATTTATAACCTTGTTGTTTGTCATATTTTCCAGGGTGTTTATGTTTAATAGAGCAGGTCATTTTGGAATTCCACTAGTAACATTGTGAAAACTGCCCACTTACTCTGTTCCATACTTTAAATAGTAATTCATGACAGACCTTTTATTTTACCTTATGACAAATTGTTTAAGAGCTTTTGGATTGTGAGAGCTTTTCAGAAATCTAAATATACTATATTAACCAAATCATCCTTATCCAAATAATCATTAACTCCTTACAGAAACGCAAGTAATCTTGAAGTTATGACTTCTCTTTACAAAGCCATGCTTTCTCTTCCCCATTACATCATATTCCCATGTGCCTACCAATTCTCTTGTTTATTATAGCAGCTGATTTGATCATGCTTCCATTGTTTTAGAGCTCTCGGGTGAACTCTTGAATCTGGCTGTTTTGTGTCTCTTCATTTTGTTAATCTTTTGTCATGGGTTTGGTGCTGGCCAAATGCCAGTGCGCCCACGAAAAATCATTCACTCATTCTCCTCTGCTATAGTTGAGCAGAGGAGGGGGGAAAGAACAATTAAAAAGGGGTTCATGAGTTGAGGTAAGGATTGGGAAGAAACACTTCAAGGGCAAAACAGGCTCAAAACTTAAAAGGTATAAAAAAAAATTATTAACAGAATTAAATGAGGATAATGAGAACTAAAATAAACCTTTAGAACACCTTTACCCCCCATCCAGTCCTTCTTTTCTTCCCACCGACAGCACAGGGAGACAAAACATGGGGTTTTTAAGTCACTTTATCACTTCTAAAAAAAAAAAAAAATTTCCTCAGTTTGCTTAAGGAGAGGAGTCTCTTTTGCTATGCCATGGGGTCCTTCCCACGGGAGACAGTTCTCTGTGAACTTTTCCAATGTGGTTTTAATTTTCACGAGTAGCAGTCCTGCCTGAACTTGTTGCAATGTGAGTCCCTCCCATAGGCAAAAGAGTCTTCCCACAACTGTTTTTTTTGTGGGCCATTTGTTTCATGGGGTACAGTCTTTTAAGGATGAGCTGTTCTAATATAAAAGCAAGGGTCCTCTTCTTCTGTCTCTGGAAGCAAGGGTTGTGTCTCTCTCTGCTCAAGCCTCTCACCAGATCGCAGCTTCTCAGCATCCACAGGCTCCAGCACTAGCACCTTTTTCTCACGGGCCGCAGGTGAATTCTGCATCCCCCCAAGCACTTCATAAATTAAAGGAAACAGTTTGTTGTATTATAGTCCTCACCACGTCTTGCAGAATGAATTTCAGCTCCGAGGCCCAGAGCACCTCCTCCTCCCCCTCTCTCCTTTGCACCAACCTTAGTGTCGCCATGTTGTTCTCCTGACGTGTTTTCACCTTTTCCTTTTTTCTGACTCGGGAGAGAATTGGTGTTTGTAGGTTCGTTTATTCTCAAGTTCTATCAATTGAAAAGTTTTTACAGAGTTCTGCAGTGCTGTAAGGTTGATCCCGTCTGGGCTCCGCATCGGGGAAGTGCTTGCCACGCCTCTCGCTGCCAGTTGCGTGGTCTCCACCGGCACAATGCGAGCTGTGCCGGCCGCCGGCTCCACTCAGTGCCTCTCCTCATGCGGAGCACCGAAAAGGAAAGGCTGCTGCCGCTGCTTTTGCCCTTCTGTTCGCAGCATGGCGGGCTAAAAGCGGCTAAGCAAATAAAGTTCATTGCAAGCCATGCCAAGATAGCAGTGGCCGCGCCGCTCGGATCTCAGCCGCGTGGTCCCTGCCATGTAACTGCTCCTGGACCAGGATGGTGGCGGCCGCTCCTGGCCCCGGCTGCTCTCGGCCTTGGCCGCGGGGCCGCTCATGGCGCTGGGATGGCCCCCGGTGGCATGGCCCCAGCGGCTGTGCCGGAAAGGGCCCTAACCCTGCCGGGAATGGCCCCAGCTCGGCAGGCCCCTCACCACTCCTTGGAGGCAAGGAAGAAAGAGAGCTTCCCATGCTTTTTCCTTCCTTAAATATGTTATCCTAGAGGCATTACCAGCCTTTCTAATTGGCTTAGCAGTGTGCCTGTTCTCAGAGCCAGCCAGTGATTGGTTTTGCCAGGCATGGAGGAAGCTTTTAGCAGCTCCTCAAAAAAAAATCAGTTCCGTGGCTGGCTTCTTCCTGCCTCACCAAAAATCAACCCATGCAAAACCAACACATCTTTCCCAAAGTTTCTGCTGATTCTTTGTTTTAGAGCTGTCAAGGTCTTCTCTTCTTGTATAGTGAGCATCATGCAAATAATTAATTTAGCTATTTCTGCAGTGGTCTTGTCTTGACTGAATTTTCCTTTGTTACCACAGTTAAATGTTGGCTTTTTGCATGTTTTTCATGAAGTGTTTATATTAATCTGAAACAATAACAAATGGTTCTTAAGGACTGGGGTATTTTTTGGCCTATGTTTTCCTGGGTTTGCATTTGAATCTACAGAACATGAGCCTTTTCCGGTTTTGGGTATTTAACTGTAGTGTGTGGCACTCAGCTTGTGTAATGTCTCTGATGGATATTCAGAACCTTTCTCACTGAATCTATTCAGTTTTTAAAAATGGCTTTCAAGTTGAAACTCTTTATGAATTTGTGTTGAATTAGGTTAAATAGTTTTCACCAAAATATCCCAGAAACAGAGGGCGCTGTCATCAGCTGCAAATCAGGAAGATGTGATTCCACCCCCTCTTCACTCTGTTCTCTGGTGATGGTACTTTGGGATGTCTGCCCATGACAGACAGCTTGGGTTGGAGCAGAGAGGTGAATGAACACCTCGCCCCTATGATCAAGTGTTCTACCCACTTGGCTACAGGTGACCAACTTCTTCCAGTCAAACAAGAGCGATGTTGCTTTCCTGGAGAAGCAGTTTGAATTCTAGCTCTAATCAGGCAGAAGTGTAGCTTAAGCTCTCTTTTGCATTCTTTGGCTTTGTAGGGTAGTCAGGGTTGTAGGAAACACCTGCCCCAGACACCTGCCCCTTCTTTTTGTTGTCATCCAATCTTTTTGTTAAAAGCTCTGTCTCCAAAACTTACTTCTTCCCATGCTAGTAAAATTTCTGGATACTCTGATTTATGGTCTGACTCAAAAGGGTTAGACAGATAGGTTTTGGGAGAGGAGGAACATAACCTTCCAGCAAAACTCACATTATGGCAGTGTATTTTGCTTTCTTTTTGAAACCTGCATCTCACTGACCAAGAAAAGATAATGCTGGGAAACATTCAATTATTTATGTAATATTATTTTAAGGTCAGTTAGTAGCTTTGTGAGTTTCAAAAAATATATAATATATCCTTTATATCTAGGGTAAGATCAAAGACCCATTCTGACAGGTGGCACAGGGAGAGTAAAGAGAAAAGCAAGCTGTCACTTAAAGAAATTGCTTGTTTAGTTTAGAGCAACATACGATGCAAGAGTAAATTTTAGAGCTGTAAGACCATCTGTTCTAAAAGCAAATTCTCAGAGTTGAACTACTTATTTTTAAAAAATATTCTATTTTTTAAATGAAAAATGAATTTATTCAATACCCGTAATGATCAGTGACTACTTTTTCTTGTCTTTTAGTTGAACAGATGCACTAATTGAAGATTGGCTCTTATACAGGGCTTTGTTCCTGTTGTTAAAGATCAGTAACAGTCAGATCTATTGACTCTCAGGCCTCAGGTAGTTTAGCACCCCCTGGCTTCGGTGGGCACTTGCAGCCAGTGCCTGCTGCAATGTTGCTGGATAAATCTTAGAGCTTGGGACTGAAAAGACAGTCTGCATCATCTCTCCTATGCACTGTAGCTAAATCCCAAGCAAGTCAGCTGGAGTGCAAAATGTGTGGTTCTGCTCTTACCTTGTGCCCTTTGCTTTCTCCACTTTATTCCTCCTCTTTCCCATCTCTGTTGCCTTCTGTTCAAGAAAAGTGTGTCCTAATTAACATGCATGATTCCTCTAGCACGTGAGTTGTGAATCCTCAACTGGCAAAGGTGCTAAAACCTAAGCCTTACACTGTCTGGTACAAACATAGTTTGGTAGATCTGAGAGCAGCTGATAACATCATGAGCCCAACTTGGTCAACATATTACAATTAAAGGTATGCAGGAGACAGAAATTCTTTTTACTTTAATTATATCTCCTTCTGTTTGTTTTTTTTTTTTTTTTTTCAGTTATAAAAGATTGGGCACCAGCAATACAACAACACTAAATCTCTTTCCTGTCTCTTTCTAGGCTTCATCCGGGGAAGAGTTGATCCAATGACCTTTGGATTATAATGACATGATAAAGATTTTATCCCCTCATTGACCTCCCCATGAGATGTTTTGGCATATAAGTGGCAAGAGCAAGAAGTGTTAGCAGAAAGAAACTAGTTGTAGTACCTTAAAATTTTGAAAGCATTAATTGCTTTTCTTTATTAAAGATGTAGACACTCTGTATGTGGCTCATTATCATGGTGGGATGTGATGACTCCTCTGTACTTGAAATGCCAAGATGTTTTGGCTGCTCGTCATCGTGTGGTGAGAAGGGTCATGGCATCGCCTTTGACTCCCTGGGCCTTTTAGAGCATGTTCATTCTCCTGTGTGTTACAGCTGTCACCTGCATGTTGTGGCGTTCAGTGTATTGTGCAGGAGGAGATTAGGGTGAGCAAGGTGAGGAGGAAGGAGGGAACTGCACTGCGTAGTGTAATCCATGAGTGGGTAATAAAATGCTGTGGAAGATAACTCTGAACGGGAAGTGAGGCAAGTAAGTTTGGGGGAAAAAAGAAGGACAAGTCATTTGCTTCTTCCTTTTACCGTCAGCTGAAAGTACTCCTCCACTTATGTGCCTTTCCCAGCCTTTGACTTCGCATCTTTGTTCTCATGTTTTACTGGCAGAGAACAGTCCCTTATTTCAGTTGACCAAGGATCATAGCAGCACATACCTGAAATATTATTTGTGCCTCTGAGCTCTCAAGTCTTTTATAACCTGCCGTGAAATTAAAAATGGATGTTAAATATTTTTCCAGCATGACTTTGAGAGTTATCAATTATGTACTTCTGCTGATGAGCATTTTGACAATTTGCTTACTTTGCACTAATGCCAGATTTACACTGATGCTGTTTAGGTCATCCTGAGTCCTTTCCTTAAGCGCTGGTACACCTTTGGCTTTACTCCCATTGACTGTCAGCTTGTGCTAATAATAAACTGCGGATCTCAGCTCTTTTTGCCGAAAAGCCAGTGCTCTTTTGGGGACTTTTTTCCCCCCTGTGCTCATCTTATTCAACCACTGATGTTTTGTGCCACTCTAGTTTCTCATTGTCAGTGGCTAAGTAGGAAAACATTATTCCCTGCAAACTGTTCACAGGGCGTTCAGCATTAGAGACAGCTGCTAGAAATAGAAGTCCTGTCCTTCTTCGTTTTGCTGAGCAGTTGTGGATAGTTTGTGTCAAACGAACTCAGTGGGAGATTTTATGTTGTTGTTACTGCTGTTACTTAGAGAGGATTGCAAACTCTTGCCACATTTTTTATTGCACACGGCATTTACTGTGGTGGAGGTCTTAGTATTTTTTTCTTTTTACAGCGTTCCTTGGCAAATGTTGCGTGCCTAAGTATCTTTAATACCAAATCCTTGTGAGATACTAGTTTAGAGGGCGTTATTATTCTGCCTGTAAGCCTTGCACCCTGCTGAGAAATTGCGAGAGTTACCTTTATAAGTCAAAGAGGATTGTCAGAAACAAGTGGTGCTGACAAACCCAATGTGTTTTGTGCTTTAACATTTGTTTTCTGTGAGTAATTTGTAGGTATAAAAGTAACATTTGAGTAAATTAAGTGATAGGAAGTGTTACACAGGACCTGTGTAGGTCTGCCAAGAAAAATAAACCTGACTGTGATGAAGTGTGTGATGGTGGTGTTAGCAGGGCTGTAGAGGCTCTTGGAGGGACGCTAAACAAGCATCGTAGGGCTCATAAACAAGCTGACCATGTGAAGTCCAGGAGCTGGGCTTCTGAAACAGAGATTCTCTTAATCCACCACAACCTTTCATTTTACTGTTCATAAAGGAGTTTTAAAACTTTGCTATTTTTATCAGTTCTGAATCTGTCAAAATTGGAGGACTAGATTGACTGTCTGTAATCTCATGTGTTTAATCCAAGATCTTTGTACTAGCCCGTTGTGCCCAAACTGTCACTAGAGGTTTCATGACTGCTCTGCTGACACTTTTTAAACATCTAAGACTTCAGTAAGGAGGAAATAAAATTTCTCTGCTTTGAGATCTCATTGTGTATCTGGATGTAATGTTCCAGTAGCAAGGAGAGTTTTGTCATTAAGACACCAATCTGACTTTGGGAAATGAATCGTCTCCATGGCTGTCCTGCAAATTGCTTGTATGACTGTGATGCCTTGTAATTTGTCTCTGCCTGTTCATTGTCTGCAAAATGGGACAGTAACGTTTTCCTTCTCCTCATATTAGTCTAAATAATTGGAGCTAATTATGGTAAGCTTCTGTTACGTATAGAGCTTGCACTAAGCACTGTCTTATAGTCCTTGAATTGAGCATTGAATTTATCCTTTTGAAAGTAAAGTGAGAGTGCTGGGCATGAAAAATGAACTACTCTAAGCTTTTGCTTTCAGTAATCAAAAGGATGAAACTCAAAATATTCCTATGAAGATCTCTGTGTAAGTGCTCACAACAACTATATTCCAGTGGGCAAATCCAAAACACACAGAGACTGACCAATATGTTTTTGAAGTGATAAAGATCTGAAGTCCAGATTTGAACACTGTATTATCTGTCCCCGTGGAGGGAAAGGGAGTTGTGTGTGCAGAGCCAAAGCTGTGAATTTGATCCAGAACTTTCTTCTATATTCTGTAAATGCAGTAATTTCTCTTAAGGCATATTATTCTGTATTACTTCTTCCACTTTGTGAGTGCACACACTTTTTATCATAATTGTTATACGGTTTATGAAAAAGGCTATGCTTTGGAGCTATTTAAATTCTAGACTAATTATTTTCTATAGCAGACTTTGACATTTTAAAATGCTAAGCACATATTTAAGTGACACTGTTCAATACTTTCACATTTCTTTGTTCTCATCTGGTCAGAATATAGTGTGGGAATATTTTGTGACAACCCAAATTATAGCACATATTTAGTAGTTTTTTAGTATATTGAGTAGTTTAATTAATTAATGCAAAGTGGTATGAGAGGCAAATGAAGAAAATGCCAGGATAAATAAAGCAAAGCTTAAACTTGTTCTTTAGCTGTTTTTAAAATAGGACGAAGTTAGTAGTCTTACTTTTAGTCATCTGCTGTTGCTACTATGTACAACTGATACTACATGAACAGAGGGCTATTTTAATAGTGATGCAATTTTAATAGCAGCAAGAATCAATTATCTTGTAACTTGATGGTTTTTTAAACAATGCAAATTTTACAACCATTATTTTTAAATTATAACTATAAAGGTAGTTGCTACATGTATTTGTCCTATTTAATTTATATTTAACTGTGGTTGCTGTATGAATCTTTGTTTCGAACATTAAATGCCTTCCTCATGGCAGCTGTCCATTCACTAGTACCATGACTATTGGCATGTTAAGTTCAAAGTGGAATGTCTTGGAGAATGCAGATAATATATTTAGTTCCTGTCACCAGACAGCACAAGGCACCAGTGCGTCTCGTTCTCAGAAGAGAAAGCCAGATACTTTCTCTGCAATGTTCCCCTTCAGTTAATATCATTTGGGGTTTTTTTTAGCAGAAGTCGTAATCAAGTCTATCAGCATGATTCTTTTTTTCTGTAATCTCTGGTGTTATGAATACCTGGAAGAACGTTTTAAACAAAATAATTTTAAAACCAGTATCATAGAGAATATGCAGGAGATTATACAAGGGTTTTTTTCCAATGCTTAAATGTATTTGTGACAAAAAATAAGCTGGAGCTGAAGTGGATGCAGGAGAACTCTGGGTCTGAATGATCAGAAGCAAGCCATTTTAAAATAAATTATAGAAGCTTATGGAAGAGAAAACTTTCCCAAGAACATATTGAAAGGCTTAATCTATATTTCTAGAAAATTGCAGCTGTCAGGCTTTCTTTTATTACCCTAGCAAAATGCTGTGTCAGGTGTTACAAAGAAGTTTGGCCACGCATTTAGAAAATTAATAGCTTCCTTACATCAGATGTGTTAAATAGAAACATGTCTGGTTGCACAGCCAATTGTCATATTTTGATGTTCCTAGTGAAAGTTATTTCTTTCACTGTATAATGTATGTTCAATAATTAATCTATGAGGAAAGACTCATCATCATGCATGCAGAAAACATTGATAGGATGAAACCAATGATTGCTATGCCAGTTGTGCTACATATAGTGTCAGGTGCTCCTGAGAGTGTGCCATTCAATCACAGGGAATTCCAGTGTGGAACAATAAAGAATTGCAAATTTGCCACAAGGAAAAAATTGGTATTGACAAATCCATGTGTATCCCAAATAAACTGTGTCCAGTTTGTCCAAAGCACAAATTGACAGCCAGTAGAAGTATCTTACACTGATTCTCTGAGTTTCAGTAAGTTCCACTTTGTCCTAACAGGCTTTCCATCTTTCCAGTGCTTTCATCTAGCCATAGATTATTACTTGCATTAACAGCTTAATCCTCAGGTTTTGAGTTTTATGGTTTCTTCAGTCCATGTTATGATTAGCATATTGAAAACTGCACTACTCTGACGGTGATTTTTTTTTCTTGTGTGTAATTTCCCATGTTGAACCTGATGTTTATTGTCTCTTACCTTGTCACTGCACACCTCCATGAAGAATCAGGTTTCATCTTCTCCTTATCTTCCTACTAGGAAGATGCAAAGAGCAGTAAGATTTCCTAATAGGTAACTCTTCTTCAGGGTGATCAAAACCAGTTCCCTCAGCCTATTCACATATGGAATGTTCCCCCTAATCTTGATAGACTTCTGTAAGGCCCTTTCCAGTGTTTTATACTGGGAAGGCCAAAACTAGACACAGGAATTCAGATCCAGTCTCTTACGTGCCAAATAGAAAGGGGAAAAACATTCTGTGATATGCTTCTTTCACTCTTGCTAATACATCCCCATATTCTTTGGCTTTTTCCACTTCTCATAGCTCACGTTCAAATGCTCTCTCATCCTTTTGTGTAAATCTGCACCCAGCCAGCTCCCAGCCTGCACTGTTGCATGGGGATATTCTGTCCCGGCACTGGACTGGGCATGAACTCCATGAGTTTCCTACAGACCCATATCTCCAGCCTATCAACGTCCCTCTGGTGAGCTGCAGCCCTGCCCTACCAGTCTGGGAGGGCAGGGTTGCAAACTTGAGAACTTTGCAGTCTGCAGACTTGTTGAGACTATACACCATCCACCTCCTTGCCTGTTTATAAAGAGCCAAACACTATGGGCTGTATTATCAGTGCTTGGCAAGACGACACTGGCACCTACATGTCAGATGGCCTTTACATGGCTCATCACAAACCTTCAAGCCCAAAGGTTTAGCCAATTCTCCACCTGCCTTGTCTTCTACATATTTGTCTGAAAGGATACCGTGAGGGGCATACAGACTCTTGTCCACACAGCCAGTCATTTCATCTTAAAGCAAAGTTAAGCACAAATTGTTCTCATTAAGTCCATGCTGGCTATTCCTTATTTGCTTCCTGTCCACCTTGTGCCTACAAATGGCTTCTGAAAGGATTTGTTCCGTAATCTTCCTGGAAAGTGAGTTTAGGCTGACTGGCCTGTATTTTCCCAGATTCTTCTTGTTCTTCTTGATGATGCTATTGCATTGGTTTTTTTTTATAGTCTTCAGGAGTCTCCTCTAATCATTGTGACCTCTCAAAGATGCTTGGGAATGGTGCATTTCTGCCTTTATCCTTACACACTCACGCCCTGTCTCTATACTCCTCATGAGTAGCCTGTCCCTGCCTTCACCCTCTACATTCTTCATTTTTGTGGTTAAGCTGAATCAAGAGTGTCTTTTTCATCCGTGCTGGCCTTCTGCCTTTCCTACTCAGATTCCTACATGTTGAAAAAGACAATGCTTTGCAGAGGTTGTTGAGGGTGAGCCATCTTTCCTGGGCTGCTCTACTCCCACGGGCTCCTGCCAGCAGGTCCCACCTGCTCTTCTGAATGATCAGACGAGGGAGTGGGGCTGTGCTGTGTTTCTGATGTTGTCCATCACTGTGCAGTACCCACTGCTAATTTTGCCAAGCCTGCACCGCATTCAAACCAGGATGCTCCCTACGGCAGCCTCCTCCCTGCCCTGCTAATGGATTTGAAACGTACTCCTTTCTTCCAAGATGAGAACAATTTTTCAAGGCCACTCTTATTCATAAGCTTTAAAGGAAATACCTTTAAATAAGCAGGCATTTGCCTAGAAATTGGCAATAATTAACAGTGGCTGCCCATTTAAGCAAGAAAGAAATCAAACAGTAAAACATGAGTGCAGATTGTGGATGTAAACCACGGCTGGTTAGGTTAGGAAATTGATCTAAGCGTGCTGTCTTCTTTTTTTTTCCCTTTACAGAAGAATGCAAAGTAATTACTGTATTTGAATGACTATTGTTCCTGCATAATGCTTATGGCATAAACACATGCCTTGACTTCTGAGAGCATGATAGAATTTTATCAATTCTTGAGGGAAGTTCTCACTTTTGAGTGACCAGCAATTTTCTGTCAGTTTATCTAATTGATAATGTTTATGCCTGTAAAATGTACATAACAGAAAACTGCTTTTGTGGCAGCTTCTAAAAGCTGAAACTAGGCTACAAAATTTGATAACTGCAAAAACTATTTAATGCAGCTAAACGCCAGGGCCCAAATATTTTCCCATTATGTAATGTACGAAACAAGTTCAATACCCACAACATTAAAATAATGCTTTTCCCTACTTCCTGGGATGCCTCCAGTTCCCTGCCTTGTATCTTGAGGATCTTTATAAGTACTCCATTTGTTGCCCTTGTCTGCAGGGAAGAACAGTAATCACTAAATTAGTAAATTTACTAATACAGTGACAAAAAGCAGGAACTCTTTGGTAACTGTCAATGAACTTATCTTTGCTCACATTGCGAGATAAGTTATGATGAGGAGTACAATACTGAGTTCATGACTGAGACATGAAGAAGCTGAATGTTGCGAAGACTGAGTTATGCAGATACAGGTGATAAAATGTTTGCAGTTTCTCTGCCTTTTCCACCTTATCCAGTTTATGCTACTGAATGCTAAAAGTAACATGGTTAATTCTGGAATTGTTAAGGAGGTACTTCACGAACAATTACCAAAAACTAGTTTAAGTTCTATAGTCCCTTCCTACTTGCAGTCAGGTTTCTATCAAGTAAACTGCTGCTCTGTTGACCTTAAGCCTGGGGATATCCTTAACACAAAATGCTGTTTGTGTTAAATTATACAATCTTAGTTTTATGGAGTAGCTTGTGTTATGTAGGCCTTAAACTGGGTCCATCACGGATACTTCCCTTAAGGTCTTATATTTGCTGAACCTAGATGTAGGGTTTCAAAATAACTTTATTTTCTAAAATATGCAAAAATAATAATGATAATAATAGTAATAGGACTGAAGTTTGATCTCTTCTTGATCCTTTAGGGGTAAGAATTAGACTTAGCGGTTTCTGGAATAGCTGAGGTAGTTGAAACTCCGTCAAGTAACTCGAAGACCTTAATAAATGAGCAGGTTTGAAAAGACTACTTAATTTACAAAAGGGTGTTACTGATGGCTTTTTTGAAATAATATTATGCCAGAAACTTTTTTGCATCCCTTACAGTTGAATTTCTCATTAATAAGATTTATACAAGTATTCGCAAAGGGAAAATGAGGCACGTAGTTGAATATTAACACAGTTGTTTTCAGCTGTGATGAAGCTGCAGTTCAGCAGTATCCTTGATGAAGTGGTTGATTTAAAACTTTTTTTTTCCAATGACTTGCCTTTTTCTGTAAAACACACCTGAGTAAAACATATTTTGGTGCACACATATATAATCATAAATACATATGTAAGTATGTTATATATTTTAGGTAAACTGGGAAGATGTTTAGAAAGCTTCTCAGTAATACTGTAAGTGTAATTATAATCAGTAGAGAATGGATCTCAAGTTTAAATAAAGGAAAAATGATCTATTAAAGCAAATTTAGTTCTAAAAACAAATTGAATTTTTCAAATATTTATCCCTAATCCCTTGCTTTAACTCCTTCTGTATTATCTTTTCATCTCAGCAGAAGCAAAGTGTTACAATCACAAAACCCCTCAAAGTTAGTACATTGCATCTCGCAGAAGGAGACTGGTAAAAGGGACTTTTATACTTAACTTTTCTGGGTATCTGATTGAAAAAAAATTAGCGAGGAAACTCTGCTAGTGCCAAGACTCATTTTTAAGGAATCTGACATTTCTGAATGCCAGCCAAGGCGAAGATTAGGCAGATTGTTTGTCACGCTGTTTGATTTTGCTTGGGTTTTGATTGTAAGCTTTCAAGTTATACAGGGAAGATCTTCAGTATGAACCAAGTGTAAGTGAAAGATTTCAGTGTTACTGTAGTTCGTCCTATGAACAAACAGTCCTTTTGCAGACTTATTATTTGTTTGTCATAATACAAACAGCATACATGTAGTTCAGTGTGATGTCTAGGGCTCTAATCATAGACTATGTATTCCTATGTAAATGAAGAAATACGTAATTATTTTTAAGGATTGGAACCTAATGCAAATATCATGAGAGAAACTATGATCTTGTTGAAATCGGCAAGAGGATTACCATTGATTTCAGAGGGACGAGCGTCCCAATTTTTTTTGCAAGTGTAATTTTTGCTTACTTGAGATAATTCCATGGCCCAAATTCCTCCCTTTATATATATGGCAGTTTCTACCAGTTGATAATTAGTTTGTAGTGAATTAGTCTATTAGTCTGTCGTGCATTTCAAAGACTGTTATTTTGAATTCTATCAGATTAAAAGTAGACCTTTGGTGAAATTTATGAAGCTCAGTTTTCAGTAGCTGTCTCCTGCATGGATTTCCTATTATCTAAAATCTGACTGAGGTTATGAGGCAGACTTTCCATTTATGGGAAAGGATCTCTCTTCCACTTAGGCTTCTCTGTCCCCTAGCACTGTAGAAGCTGCCTTCTGTCTATCAGATTCAAATGTTACCAAGCAAAGAATGACAAACACATGGCCTGCATGACAGTAAAATACTTGGTGGTTTTTCTTTTTATGTGAAGTTGGGTTTTTGTTTGCTGTGGAATTGGAAAAAAAAAAAAATTAAGTTTTAACATATAACCTTTAACATAATAACCTTTCTCCCATGTAAATATAAAATATAAATAAAAGATAAAAANAGATATGTCAAAGTAAATCTTTAAGCATCATCCTGTGTTGAAAGTACACCTCTGAGTAAAAGAAATTAGATGTTGAGTAGCATTCCATGGGATCTTTTTAAAATTCAGATCACATACACGTTAAAAGGAAACTTTGGATCTTTTACACAGGCTGGTTATGAAATTGATAACTTGGATAACACACCTTAGGAAAGCAATTGCAAGTTATTTAAGATCCCAGAAGAAGTAAGATGGGGAGTGTGGAGAAGGAAGATGTAATCTCCACTGTGTGACTTCTGTGTCCTACATGTTTTGGTGGGAACTCGTGGAGTACTTCTGTGTGTACCACAGCAGCCCCTGAAAGTGAATTACCGATGTAATAACCAGCATTGATAGTAAGAAAGAAATTTATTGATGTCTACTCATTGTAAAGTGACTAATAGCAGGACTACTCATCATTAAGGAAAAAAAAAAAAACAAACAGGTCCTGGCCAACAGAAAAGTGATGCAGAACTACAAAATTTTTTTATGTTTTAATGTTTATTTCCCTTTTTGTTGTAATAAACAGTGCTATTAGACCAACAGACTTTTAAGATTCATCTGCAACTGTAAGTCTTAGATAGTTAAAACTGATTACACCATATCCAGGCCTTTGTGGGCCATATTCTCACTTGCAAGGTGCCATGTTTCATTATGTACATCCCTGAAAACTAATGTGCAACATGAATGATTTTATTTCATAGGATTTGCTCTTCCTTTATAAACACTCTGTGTGTTATGTAGATAGCAATGTCTAGGGGATTGAGATGAATGTGCCTGGAAGACAGTTTTAACCATCCTCTTTCAAATGAACCAGAGGGGACAGGCTGACTGTCTTGAGGAACAGAAAATGTTTCTATGTCTAGTCAAGACATAGAAATTTAGAGGGATCAGTGACCTAATTAAAGAACATGAATTCTTCTAGTGTTGACGCCTAAAGTTCAAATGTTCTTTTTATACAGGAAACTCGCCTGCCCGGCTGCTACACAAATATTAAAACAACTCTGTGTGAGACCAGGTTTTTTGAGCATCTGGTCTGCAGCACCATGAGACAGTAGCAAAATCTTTGCTATGCAAGACCTCCTTGTCAATCTTGAGCCTAAACATAGTAACCAGTGTAATAGGATGTTTATTAGGGGAAACAAATAATTAATGTCTTGAGATAAGCTCCTAACAGAGTCTACATTCCTCCTGCAAGTTGCTCTAAAATGACTACTGTATTTTCCTCATAACTGTATTCCTTTCAGGAGGAGACTCGGCATGCCTGCTAAAGTCATTTGTAGCCTTGTCTTCCATATAAATGAATGTCAAGGTTGAATAAGATAACTAATGAGTTGGACGACTTCATACTTGAACACCAGAAGAGACGTAGCTCCAAGTTTCCTTCCTCTAATCCTTAGTGGCTTGCTCTTATTCTCATAACTTTTCTCCCAACAAACTTCTCACTGTGTGTTTCTGGAAAAAAATACCTTATCTAGGGCTTATCCAAATCAAATCTACATCATTACCACATTCACCTTGGGACAAAAGCCCTTTGCAAGACAGGAGTAAAATATGGGAACAGTGGTTTCCAACTGTTCTAAATCTTTACATTTTTATAACTAAATATTTAAGTGTCTGAAATCTAACTAATAAATTGAAAACCTTCAAAATCATAACCAGGAGATATGCTGTACCTTATAGCACATGTTTTAAAAAGGAAATGACTGAATAAATTAAAACATGGGAAGACAATCTGAGTTACATAATAGCTATATGTATTAAATCATTCAGGAGAAGTTGCAGCTGAACTAACACTCTGTAAAAATGAACTCTCTGTGGTAGAGTCTTCACTCACTGAACATATTTAAAATGTAACAGAGATGAGAGAATGGTTGTACAAAATGGAAAACTGCTGCCATAGAAGAGATATGTTCAGATTTATTCCTTCCAGAGGAGAAGATGATGATTTGGTTACATACAAGGGAGAAGCAATTAACTGTATCTTTCAGTTTGAATCTGATGCTTATTTGCAATTACATTTAACCCCTAACCAATTCTGTCCCTGTTATCTAAATGCTCATCTATAAAAGGAAGAAAGCATGATCTATTCATAGAGAAGACATTGTAGATGTAATTAGAAATTGTTTACGGTCTGCATAAATGCCAGGTCTAAATGCCTTCCCCATAAATGCTCATTTAAGCATCCCATTGATCATTTTTTTTTCTCAAAATGTTTAATCATGTTTTCACTTCAAGTACATGACATAACTACAGCCCAGCTAAAATTAAAGTCTTAATAGCCTAATATGCAGTCCCTTACTGGGGCCCCCTTACAGACCAACCAGCCTTATGAATTCAGATCTTACTGTTTTATCTAAATTAGGAGCCAATGAGCTGGAACACATAATTTAATTTTATGATGCTCTGAAAGTATTTCAGTAAGCAGTCATACCAGACTGCTACAACACTCAGTCTCGGACGGGCATTTTACAGGTTGTCTGTATAATAGATTTTAAAGGACAAAAGTTATCTCTTATCAGAAAATGTAGAAACATTTTTCGTCTGGCAGAAGGGTACCTTTGTTGTTTCTTAAATAACTTACTTGGAAAAATACTTTGCCATGTATCAGAGCAAAACGCTCCAGTTAGTGCATGGAGAATGAGCTCTTTTCATTTCTTCTCTTCCTTTTTTCAGAAAGGATACCTGTCAGAGCTGCCTTCTAGTAATCTTCCTTTTGTAGCTGCTATAAAAACATTAGCTTTTGTTTTGTCAGAGAAAGAAACATAAACATATATCCAATTCCCTATATTCATATGCTAAAAGCATTAGTATTTCACTGTTGCACTAGAACTTACAAGTTCAAGGGATTGTCCACCCATGCATCCTGGAAAAATGAGTTCCCTTACCAAGATGGATGCAATTGGTAATTCCATAATGTATTAAACTTTTGCTACAAAAATTACTTTAACTGATTTTACTTATTTAGAAGAAATGCACAGAAAACAGTAATATTAATTGGAAAGAACCCATTGTATTTCCTGTCTTGCTTTCTAATCAGTAATTTAAATAAAATCAAAGCTATTTTGCTGAGATTTCAGGGAAAAGCTTTACTATGTGGGATGGCTTGAGTGGTTGCTCCATCTCTTCCTGGCTGTATGCTGCAGCTGGGGCAATGGCAGTGAAGGAAGAGAGCACAAATTCAGTGTGTCCTGTATTTCCTGATGTCTTTGAGGAAGCATCCAAGTTGAATCTGTTGCAGTTACGCTCGTGAGAATGTAGAATTAGCTGAACTGTGAATACTTACGTTTATTTCATTCAGCAGGGCTCCAAATTTTAAACCAGAGATGGACAGACTTCTTCACTGTAGGAGCCCCATTCTAAAATCCCTGAGGATAAAAAGCTGCCTGGGCTCCATTGCACACTTAGGAGAAGCAAAGAGAGAAGGAGTGTGATTTCCTGGTAAGAAGTGAAAGAAGAGTCCATGTGCTCCACAGGGTTGACCTGCCTTGCTTCTGAGTCCCAAAGCAGCTGAGGGATGTCACTTTTAGCAAGCTGGACTCTGCTGGCAATATGGATTACCTGGCAGCCCAACTAAAACCTCGCTGCTTGCGTTTCTATTTAGCTTCACTGTAGGGAAATCCCTTGGACATCCACTTCTGTCTAGCACCACATCTTGGCCAGCCTTATCTGATGGCTTTAAGAATCTGAGTCAGCTTAAGCATTAACCTCAGGAGTAAATGGTCTCATTATAATCAGTGCAGCTACCAACAGACTAAACTTATGGTTTGTGATTTAGGACCCTCCATTAAGGGATGAATAGAGTGGATTCTAGTGGTTCCATATGTCCATTCATTTTTTATTTATTGAAGGGTACTGCACCAGCCACAGTTCAAACCAAGTGGCTTTACAACACATTATTATAGTCTATTTGAGCTAGAAACATACAGTATGTTGTGAGGTTAGACACAAGCCTTGTTCATTTGAAAAGATACAGTTCATGTGAGAGTGAAGTAAAAACATGTTTATTGAATTTAGAACTCCTCTATGTTCTGTTCAAGGATTGAAGATTATTTATTTTGCTAAATTTTTGGGAGTTTATTCTACTAAAATCAGTGCTTGAAACTGGGACTTACTGTTTTTAGAGTTATAGAAGAATTTTCTTTAGAGACACTTATCAGGAATGGAACTACTCTGTTATATAGAAATCCAAGGAGAATAAAGTCCATCCTTGGCTGATACAGTAGGTTAACTGGTAATAATAAAAATGATACAAGACAATTCCTAATCTTGTTATCCATACTTGCTTTACCATTTATCTACAAAGAACATTTTCTATACATGTATGTATATGTGTGTATATATATGTATTTGAGGCCTATTGAGACTAATTATCATTGTTCTGTGAATATGAATAAAATAACCCTTTAAAAACTTTTAATGGACTTTTTCTTCACTACATTACATATCACCATAACATTTTAGATATGCTGACTGTAAAATGAACAATCTTGATAGAAGCATGGCTGAGGAATTCAACAGATTGTTTCATCTATCCCCATCTCTGAAGCAGAATCAAACACCTTAATTACCATTGTACCACTGGACACTTACCTAACAGGATGGTGGAGTTTGCACCATTCCTATTTCATAGAGAGTAATTCACTGCCCTTTGTGGGAGACTTTTAGGAATCAGTAATGGTATAAATCACATTCTTCTTATCACTTTCAATCTCCTTTCTAGATCCACCAACCCTAGATCCACTGTTATCATAGGTTTGAGCGATTCCTGATAGCTCATGTTTCCTCAGCTTGGTTGTCTGTGTTGCTCTTTGCAAGATTTACCTGCTGGGGAGGATTAATTTGCATGTCCAACAGGAGAAACACTTTTTTTACACATATTACTTAGACTTGATTGGTGATCTGCTCCAAAACCATTTCTCCATGGCTGCAAACTTATCCAGCAGTTGCTTTAACCTATTTGTGCAGCTGCTTGTTTAGATGTTGTAGTTGTTTTACATATTAAGTATAATTTTATTTGATGACAATTAGAAGAAATTAAAAATATAGGCTCAATGTTCTGACATGACGTTAAGGAACTGTAAAAATTTTCAGTGAGAATCTGAATTTCAACTTTTGTTTTTATTTCACTTGATTTTTGTATTTTATCACTCTTGTTGAAATAAATGTTCAGTACAGTAGATTTATACCACACCTAGAGTAAAATCACTCAGTCTGCATTTGAAATGGTTAAAAATTATGTGTTTTTTCCAGGGTCCCGTAACTATAAAATGATCAGTCTCTTTTTATTAAATTTTTTAGTGGAAGAGTTGGAAGGACACTTATTTTTGCTGGTGACTTATATAAATTATTTATTTATTTATTTTTGTTATCAGCTCAGGCATAAAGTTGTTTTGTCTATGTCCCATATCATGGCTTTCCTTGACCATGTTCTTGCAGACGTGCATTTGCAGGTAAGTAATGTGGTTGAGGTTGAGGTGGCATACATTTAAGCACATATTTGCATCTTTTGAGAACTGAGTCTCTACTTTGAGGTCTCCAGGGAAGCAAACTGGTCTGCTTCCCTCCCTGGAGAGTATATAATGCATTATAACAACAACAAATAATGCGAGGAATGGGTATATTTTCTTATTCCAGCATACTATTCAAGTGTCTGCAGATTTCTTTGGCAGATACTTTTGTTGTCTGATGACCTTTCCATCATTAGTATGAATTTCCCTTCCAGGCAGGCATTTTTCAATCAACAGTAATTTGCATATAATTTATCAAGAGAAAAGAAAAGGAAAATAATTTTATTTAAAGATTTCCCTTTGTTTTAAGTGTCATTAGCAGTTCTGACTAATCAGATTTTTACAATCTCATCAGGCGCTTTTAGAAAATCTCTATGAACTCATCTAGAGGATGCATTTATTCCTAAGTGTCCTGTATTGCATTACAGCACAGTAACAAGTCACCGGCTGCTACAGATGTTTATGTGAAATGCAATTAACACTCTGCCAATTTAGTTTTTATAGGGACACAATCAATTTTTATTCATTTTAAAGCTGGAATGCTTTCTTTTATTGTGTGCTGCCTCTCTGCTGATTACATAGCTAAACAAATTATTCTGTTTGTAGTAAATGGGAGTGTTTAGGCAGACAGTACTGTGCCATGAATCACATATAAGACAGGAATGAAATATTTGGATTATGTAGAATTTGTAGAAACTAAGAGCTAATTTAAATACATTTAAGTTATCTTTATTATTTTTAAAAGTTGCATAGAAATGTGATTGCTTGTATTTAGAGACAGTTATTTAATCACAATCTTAGTTCTCTGATGTGCTTAGTGTCCACAACTACCGTGGCTTTCATTATTAGGGAAATAGGAAACTCAGCTTGTTCAGGGACTCCTTTAATAATGACATTTTCTCAGGTACTTGACTTACTTAAAGTATTTGCAGTGAACAATGCTAAATTATTATACAATAATCTTTGCTGCATAAAGAGACCCAGAGTAAGCGGAACATTCAGGAAACATGGAGATGTTGTAGGTAAGGGCTTTCAAAGAGTTGTGAAGAATGGAGTTTTCTGGATGGTCCCTGTTGGGCAATATTTTTTGGATATTACGGATGATGTCAAGTCAAGTAAACAGCAGTCAAAAAAGAGGGCCAGAGGTGGCATGAATGTAAGCTATTAGGAAAAATTTTGCTTAGAATGAGTTATCTTCTGCTCTTAGCAAAATTATTGATAAAATTGGCTTGTTCTCATGCAGAAGACGTTTTTCCTAGGTGGTGGTTCCACCCTAAATAAACACCTCTTATCCTGGCTTTAGTGATCACATGCAGAATCTGTAAAAATAGCTCTTTCTTACTTTAGCCCCATGCCCATGTTACTTCCTATCCCTTCCTTATGCATTTGTTTGCTTTTCTTCCTTGACTGTTGGGATACGTTGACCTGCTTTTGAGAAAGCTTGTCAAAGAGTTGCTCCCTGCCTGTCCTCGGTGTGTCGCGCTGTATCACCAGGCTGGCCAGGGAGACTCTCGGAGGTGGCTGCTCACAGGCCGGCCGCAGGTGGCTTCTGCTTGGGAAGGCAGCTGTTGATCCCCTGGGCATCCCTGATGTTTCCTACTCCAGCAAGCAGTCTCAGCAGGGTCCTTCTGCCAATACTGATGTCTCCTCCTGAGTGGATCCTCCTGATCACTCTTATTTCTCGTGGTCAGTTCTAGTGTTCATTCCTGGGGTGTTCCCACCTCTTGTTTGTTCATCCTCCAACCCCAGGTCCTGCATTGCCCCTTACAGCCCTGCATCCCCAGCTCCTGTCCTCCCTAACCCTTCTCTTTCTTCCTTCCTCTGCTCACTGATCTGCCTATTCTTCATGCTCTTCTCAGCCACAGAGCTCATTTTCTCTCTCAGCTACACTTCTTTCCCTGCATTTGAATCAACTTCTTTCTCTGTCCTTTGTAAACACAAGACAGAGAATGAGGGGAAGGAAAAGATCATTAAAAAGAAGATAAAACCCATTCCTGACCAAATTTTATGAGACAGCCCTTGGAATTCCTCTAAGCATGCCAAGTGTGAACAGATTGCTCCATAGGACTGAATTGCTAAAATGTAATATGTTGTCAAGTCTCTCCCATAAGCTTCAGTTTTCCAAGGTTAACTATATTTTATGAGATACCTAGTAAAGTTAATAATTGCTGCCCTGAAGTGAATTTCATGTTCCTAATATATTGCTCAACTTAAAAAATAATCATTGTTTTGAATACACGTGGAATTGCTTTCTTTTTTATGATTCTAAAAACAGCTGAACAGTTTTGCTTGACATTTTATATCAATCAGCTTGATATTGGGAAGCTGTAAATTTGTTATGGAACTTGTTCACCTAGTAGTTAAAACGCGTGTACACTTAAGCTTTCTAGGCTTCTGCTAGCCAGGCTGGGAAGTAAGTTGAAAAGTCATTTCTTCTGCAACTGCCTTACTATCCTTTCCTGTCAGGCTGCAAGGCTCCTAAGTGTTTTTATAGTCCCAGTCACTCAGAGAATGCTTTTATTGTGCCTGCTGGCAGAACCACCACTGTGTAACCTGTGTAACTATTAATATACTTTTATTTTCAGAAAACTCAGTAAGCACATGCATCCTATATGTGTTTAAAGCCCACATTTACATTCTGTGAATTTTTGCTGTGTGTTTCAGAGTGGTTTCAGTCCAACTCCAGATGTATGGGTGCTTGGAGGTAGTCTTGTCTTTTTATTTGCCTGTCAAGTGTCACGAATCCTTGTAGTTCTGTTAACCATACCAGTGTTAATTTACTTAGGATGCAGTACTCGTATGTTGCTGAATTTTCTTGACCTCAAGCACTGAGACAGAAATTTAGCTTAAAGCATAGAAGTAATTTGCTTAAATTTAAAGTGTGACTATAAATAATGCACATTCTTTTGTGTAATTAAATTATTGATATTCCCCCACATTTAGTTATAAACTACTACAGTTAAATTTTTAAGCTAAGGTTTCTATAAATTGCATCCAAGAACTTTATAGAAGACCACAACACAAATCTAAAGAAAGTATTTACTGTTTATATTAAACCCTTTTACTTTAGGTTGATCATGTCAGGATGTTCAGGTGATCAGAGAAAATGTACAAGGGTTTTGTTTTCTTTTTCCTACATTTTTCGTCTGATCTGGCTTTCTGTGAAAAGTAACAAAGTATTAGCACCTTTGGTGCTGATACTAATAACACTCAGTGCAGAGTTTTCTGAGGCCTCCCTGCAGACAGCATGAAGGCTTCTTGTTTCACTTCTTAAAATTTATTAGTATTCAAGTTCAGTGAAGCCTAGATGAATAATTGCAGAAAATAAACACCCCTAGGAAGTATGAACAAGGTGAGCTGTGGAAGCTGCTCTTACACTGAAATCAGATGAGATCTACATTTGGTTCTTTCATGTTTCTCCTGCAATTTTTCAGAGGGAAATGGTACAATGACAATGACCATTTTTAGTACCACGGTGTAATTGTCACAGAGCTAGGACACAAACTATTGTGAAGCAGACAAAAAAAAGAAAAAGGCTGAAAATGACCAACAAGGACACTTTAATGAACACTTCAATGCACCTCAGATGAAAACCAGATGTTCTTTGTTAACTTCAGCAGTAAGCCTTCTGTTCCGATTGAGGAAATTGTACCTTCATATTTTTTGTATGTTTAATAGATAATATGGCAGAGGTATGTTTCTGTACCTTTCTGAACCTTTATGGCATATTTAACATTGCTGATACAAATAACAACCCATGGCGCCGGAATTTTATCATTTGAATAGTACAATGCTTTATTTAAGAAAGCGCTGTAACACAATTTGCTTAGCAAATGGATAATATTTCTGCAAAATCACTATTGAAAAACTACAAAAAAGGACTATCTCCTTACCATTTCACTGCACCAGAAGGAATTCTTCAAATAAAATGATGCTGTAAATAGATTTTCAGCATAGTTTTGATTTAATAGATCATAAATACCATTTTTTAGCTATCCATTCTCCAAGTTCTAGTGGGACTGCCTAGGTCTGGCAAATCAACGGCTGACAGGAAACTAAAAATTCCTGGGAGAATTAATCACAAGTATTTATGTGCATGTGTGTATCTACATCAATACATACCTAGACATTCAGAAATATATAGCACTGCATATAATCCCTGGACTTTAAAAACATATTGGCTTGTAGAACACCTACAGCTGCTAAGTCAGGTATTGGGTGCTTCAGTTATCTGTGTAAGCTTGCAGTTCTACTGCAAACACAAATTCAAGGGCACTGCTGGAGCCTGACAATGGTAAATCTTCAGCCTTTAAGGAAAGAGTTTAATCAAAGGTGTCCAGAACTGATTCCAGAAACCCACAGCATTTTATAAGTTCACCTCTTCTTTTCATCAGGTTGTTCTGCAGCATATTTTGTGTGGCTGGCTGAATCCTTAGTAGGTGGCGAGGATCCTGTCCCTGCCCAGAGATAATTTTCCTGTACTATCTGTTCCCTTTCGCATCAGAAAGAGTGAAACTAGAAGCACAGAGAGGTCATGGTGAAACTATCTGCTCTGTGTTTCATTATTTGTTGGACTGTGTTTGTAAAGTACAGAGTGGGCTGCTGTTTGTTTTAGCTGGAGGTGAAGAATGGAGAAGAATAGTCAGCTTCTTGGAGCTGCCCCTCTCCACTATGTCTGAACATAGTTTTAGGATTATGTGTATTGTACTATTTTATGAATTACTAATGTAATATGAATCATTACAGTCTGCCAATCAAGGCCTACTGAATGGAAATGTACTGTAACATGCCAAGATCTACTGAGAGACAATTTAATTTATGGCTTATTGACTAAGATTTGTTACCATTTTCTTTTGAGCTTTTAATATATGCTAAGTAAGGCTTTATCAAGGCACTTGTTATATAATAAGTGATGTAGGAAATCTGAAAGACTAGTGTGCACTGGCTAATGCTAAGCAATATACTAGAGCTACATGTTCTTGCTTTGTGCATTAATTCTTCTGTAATTAATTTGTAACTATTTAGCCATTTATCTGTTCTAACAATTAATAATTTTGGATGTTAGGATTATAGGAAAATTCAGTTTTGAAGGCAATCCAGGAGGTCCCTCATTCATCCTCCTGCTCAAAGCAAGATCATCCATAAAGCCAGAGGAAGTGGCTCAGGGCTTTATCTAGTCCAATCTTGAAAAACCTCCAAGTTTTTAACCTCAGGGTGAAAAAGATTTTCCTATTATACACTCTGAAACTCTTGAGTTTCAGCTTGTGCCCGCTGTCCCAGATCCCCCCACCAGGCATCAATCAATGTTAAGAGCCTGGCTCTTGTCTTCTTGATGACCTTGTTGCAGGTACTGGAAGGCTGCAGTTAGGTTCTGCTTTACCTGCTAAACTTGGTAGATTCTGTGTAATTTATTCCACTGGCCAAGCCACATATTATTTTGAGAAATAAAGACCAGGTTTTATCTTCTAAACAACTCCCAGCAGTTCTCTGTTGGCGTGTTTAGGTCCTCCAGGTTTTTTGCCCTCTTCTTTGTTTGTTAGTACCATGCCCTTTCGTGCTGTACCAGTGTTGGTCTGACATCAGTGAGGGGTTGTGAGTGTTTTACCCAGAGGTTCAGTTTGGGGAGGACTAAAAGGTTGGGAGGGATATTTTGCTTGTGGATACTCAGAGTTCTGTGTTGCATGCATAAGTTTTGAGTGCCCTTTCACATGATAGGAGTAATCTGGTGTTTATATTAATCTCACAGGGTTCCTTCAAAGGTCAGTGGATGTCTCCTCTCTTCTACTGTTCCCACAATCTATTCAGGAGGACATACTGTCTTGGCATCCTTTTTGCTTTCTGCCCTTTTGCTGGTATTTTAAACTTCAAAATGAAATTTAGATGTACGAAGCTACTTAGAACATGAGTTTATCTTCAGAGAACTTCTGTTTTGCTGATCTTCACCAGATTATACCATTTAACTACTACTTAGTATTTCATAAAACTCATAGGACATCTGCTCCTTGATTGCTATCTGGTTTACTCTGCATTTCTTTAGCACAGTTAATTTTCAACATGAAGTATCTCAAAAATATTCATGCTATGAAAAGTGGTTCATCTGTTTTTATGAACATTTAAATTTTTTGGCAAATGAATGAATCTCAGCTTTCTGAGGATGTATTTCAAAATCATCATTAACTGTCTTCATTACTTTGCATTCAAGAATGTTTTGTTCCTGTGTCTGGGTTAAGACTGGACTTAAGGGAGTAGGGGGTGACATTCCCATACAACCTCAAAGGGAATTAAAGGGTGTGTCTTATATTTGTTTCAAAGAAAAATGCTAAAATTGACAAAACATAAGCATTTTATGTATCAATCCAATTTTTTACATTTCCCATTTGAAAAAAGAGATCTTGTGTATGCCTAGAGAAGGAAGTGAAATCTCTTACTTTCCAGCCAGTGGTTTAAGAATACAGAACTGACCTGTCCAGCTGTATTAACGAGTTTGCATTCAACAGTTACAGCACACCAGGAATTACTTTGTGTAAGGTGTTGGAAAGACCAGATTCATAAATATTTTTGGAGCCTTGCTTATCTCTCACAACTTTATGCTTGGCTCCAATGTTTCTGTCCTTATAGGGCAGCTGCAGACTTGTAGCTGGGTTGTGTGAAGCTGAAGCTTTCATAAAGTCTTAATGAAATATATCCAACAGATCATTTCCAGTGCAAACTGTTAACAGGAAACATAAAGAATTCCTTGAGATTCTCTGACAGTTTAATGCTTGGTATCTAGATTTTTTTTTTCCCACAATATATATTATTTCTACTATAAAGACTCAGTTTACTTCCGTTAGGTGTAGAGATAGAAAGCTTTTCCTTTTGATATCTGTCTTTATGAAAATGAGTGGCAGTTTAGCATTTTCTTCTCATCCTTGGAAGACTTGTAGGAGGTTTAGTGAGAGAGACTGTGGAGAGATGTACTAGATGGAGGGACCAAAAAACATGAGAAGGGAAGGGAGCAGATCTCCGAGTCCTTCTGGCTATCAAAAGTTGTGATCGTTTGGATTTAGCGATAGCTACTGATGACCAGGATCAATGTATGGATGGATAGAGAGTTTGCTCTTAGATCTTTTGTTTGATTGCATCCCTGCAGTGCCTTGGGAAGGGTTCATTTAGCAACATGTAACCAGTCCAAGTTCTACAGATTTTGACCAGTTCTACCAGAGAATCCCTCCCATGCTGCAAGCAGGAAAAATATTAGTGTTTTGGTTTCTTTCTATTTTAGGTAGATTTTTTTTCTCCAGCATAACTGAAGTTTTGTTGTTCGTTATGCCAACTAGTATGCCTCATGGAGAACTGAGGTCATGGAAATCAACTGGGGAAGGACTTCACAGCAGAAGGAAGGAGTCCAGAAATGGCAGTAAAACTGTGGTTTTTCATTTGGTTATTGAGGCCTATTAAATTTATGTTTAACTGAACAAACTTACAAGATATGGATTGGTACAGTGAGGAAAAAAACCTCTGGGGTCATTCCTGTATTTCAAGTTGGAGCAATTGAAAGTGTAAATTCATGTACTATTGCTTGGGTTTTTTATATAAAAGCTAGGCTAAAATACTGATTCATGGGACTTGTGGAAATAATAAAATATCTACTTATTTGGGAAGTCATTCTCAGGTTTAATTTATGTATTTTAAATAAGTCCTGCAAAGTTTATCCCAATGTCATCATAAAAGAGATTCACTTCTTCTTGAAGTGATAGTACTACAGCAAAATTATGTTCACAGAAGTGGATTTCAAAAGAAATATTAGATAAATCAAAAAAGCCCCAGACGCACAATAACTTAGGTGCAGATGCAGTTTTAGAAATGAGTGTTGGTTTACATTTAAAAGGGCCATATCACCTGTGTTTCTTGTATTGCCTCCTAGCTGCTGTGCACTGAGGTTCCGTAATGCACGCGTGCAGTGAGCAGAGCCTCCTGAAGGCACCAGCTGGTGCCAAGGACCCACTGCTCACTCGGATGTGCTGACTTGTAGAATCAGGTTAGAAAACAAGCTGCTGATGCAGCTCACTTACAATATTTCCATACTGTACTGTGGTGATTTGACTGTTTTAGAGTACATGGAGCCACTGTTCTGCCACGTGTGAATGTTAAATTTTGCAAGTATTGGAGTGTAGCATGAAAACTCTAACAGCCAAAGTTTGGAATTTAGGTGGCTGACAGGAATTTTCTTAAAGAAAAGAAGCAATGAGAAGAGAAATTTTACTTCTTAGGTAGATTCCCATCCAAATATCTCCATATTACTTTCTTATTTGAGTCTTTTTTCCCTTTTATGACTTATTGGAATTTTATCATACAGGCTGGGAAAGCAGGAACAGATTTCTACAATGAGTAGAAATCACAGATTGTAATTCAAATCTATGGTATGATCACTATTGCAACATTGTGTATAGAAGTCTGCTGAGGTTTTGGGATAAGAAAACTAGTTCCTGGAGGTGGGGAAATTAATTTTGTAACTTAATAAGAAAAATAAATAGAAGGTCCCACTCTTAAAAAACCAAAATTCCTCTGCCCCGAATGCCTTAAACTTTGGATACCAGTCAGAGTATTTCAGCATTGAAGTTATGCTCCAATAAGACATTGTGGAAATGCAATCTGAAAAAGGAAAAAATAAATTACTACTGTATTTGTCCTGTGTTTTATATAAAATGGGGGAACTCTCAATTTTATAATGTCTTGAACACTCAAGTTTAGCTTAGTTTACTAGAGGTCTCTTTTGCTGGAGATCTTCTTAGAGAAGATGGGAAGTGGATGGAGAACTTCATTAGTTCTTTCATCAGAGATCTTACTTCCCAGCCATTTGAATTAAATAATCGGTAATAAAAGCTACACAAATATTCCCAGAGATTTAAGTAGATAACTGTGCCTGAAGAAGTTTATTTATAGAAAAGAACATCTTAATTTCAGTGCACTGTCTCTGAAACTCATTTCATAGACATCAAGAATAATTAACTGTCATGGAAATCAGGCTACGGACTTCTGGCACCCTAGTCAGAAAATATAGCCAGTTTTATTTTCTCAAGACGTGTATTTTTTTGTTTGTTTGTTTGTAAAAAATAGATGGAAGAGAGTATCTTATAAATAACAAAAAATATTTTGTGATAATTTTTCTTAGGATCCTTTTGAAAATCCCCACTAGAATAAAAACTATCCAGTTATTCCCTTTGTAGAAGCCAAACCATTAATCAGTCAGGCTATTAATCTGTAAGAATCTAAATACAACAGTCGAGAAGGGAAGAGGCACTACATCTCTGTAGTGACTTGTGAATGATTCATTTGTGTTAGTGTAAAATTAAACACCTACTTTTTACACAAAGTGAGGAACTGTTTGTGTTTTCAATGCTGAAGGAGGTGCTAAACCAAACAACAGAGCAGCAGCAAGAAAGCCAAATGGCATTGTATTTGTTCAGCTTAAGAAGGGGATGGTCAAAAAACATGAGTAACAATACTGAAAGCACTGAGACATATTTTTGTATGAGGTAACCAGTGAGTGTGGAAGTGTAAATCCCTCAGAGAACATATGTGAGACACAATGAGGTTTCTGCATTCTTCGTGTGAGTCACTGAGAAGGTGAACAAAACCCAGACAGATACAGTGTATTTGGATTTTTCAAGAAACGTTTAGATTCACACAAGAAATAATTCAAGAAACATGTTACTGCTAAACTTCCATGTGGATTGAAAAGTGTCTGTGAGAATAAAGAGCAAATAGAAATAGGAGATTGAGATTCATCATGCAAAACCTTCAGCATCTATAATAAAAGTACTTTGATAAATGTACTTATCAATCAACTAAAAATAGGATGAGTGAAGAGATGGCAAATTTAAGGCAAGATAATTTAGGTGAAGATTACGAAAGGCTAAAGAACTCCTGTGGGAACTCATATAACTGGCAAATGTAATGCAAACTATTTGGTAGGAAAATGTAAGCTGCTGTAGTCATAGCTCCTAGAGACATTTGAACATCATTTTGTGTAGCTCATTGCCACTTTTGCTCACAGCACAGCACCAAACAAAAAGTAAAATTGTTTCATTGATACTAGAAAATTTTTTCTTTGTACAAGTAATAGGCCTGTGTTACTGATAGAAGAAAAATCACTTTTAAGGTTCAGAGAGATTTAGAAGGGTACTAACAAAGATAAGACAGATAATAAGAGCAATAATAAAAATATTTTTTATGTATGTTACATAATCCTTATGCCTCAGAAGGCAAAGTCGTGGGGAACTGTATCCCTCTGTTTTTCTAAAAGACTGATTGTTATCTCTCTGATAAAAATGTCTGGTACCATCAGACAAACTGCAAGCCTGCGGTGCTACCGCGGTCACTGTGCTCAGTCTACCAGTAAAGATAAAAGTTTCTAATGAGAACGCTTGTGTGTGTACAGGTCATTAAAAAGTGAAAATTCAGATTGCAAACTCATCCATTTAGCTTTTGGGTCTTTCACATTTGTTGTGTGCAAGATGACACTTCTGTCTTATCTGTAAAGATATAGCCTTCACTATTCATATTAATTCATAACTGATCACCTGCAAATGAGCTAACTACTTAGGCTTGTATGGTTTTAGTATCCTAGCCTAGCTAAGTGCTTCTGGAGACTTAGAGCTCCAAACTCAGCCCACTCAAAAAGCTTGTTAATGGGTCCCACGTGACACAGCTATCAATTTTTTAGTATCAGATATACATGCTGTATCCATTATAACTTTCACTTAGGGGCAGGCTTGCCCTAACTGTGCAGAAGCTTGTAAGGCTTTGCTCTTATTTTTGGTCTGAAAGAAGGAAAAAAATTAACAATGCTAGATGAGAGTGAAACTGCGTATTGCAAAAGGCAGTGTTCGCTGTGTGTCTGGCAGAGAGAGGGCCTGATGCACTGCAAAGGCTTGCAAGATTCTCCCTCTGTTTTTAACATTTCCCAGGTTGTTTAAATGTGCATTGTAAGCAATGATAAAATGACAAGTTATCATTGATCTGTCCTTTCCTCCATCTCAGAGGGATTCATTAAATAATGCATGTACCCATGTGAATTACCCTTCTTCACTATACTATCCCTAGACCATTAGCCAAATATAGCAACAGCAGCATCTTTCAACCCCTAAGAACCCTTTGGCTTTCATTTAATTAAATTATCCCATTATGAAAACTCTTATAATGAGATTAAATTTAATTATTTATTAGACACTTATTTGCACTAGGGAACCTATCAATTATGCATGGTTGTGCTAAACATTTTTCAATCCATCACCTTTTCTTTTCATGGAAGGTGCAATTTATTAAGTGCAACTGAAGTACTGTAACTGAAGAGCTCTAGCAGAAATGTGCATGCCATATTAGTTCAATTAATTGCAAATGTAATAGGACAACAGAAATATGAAAATTTATCCTCTCTCCTTTTGAAATAAAGAACACTGACAGTATTGCATATTTTGCAATTATTTGGTGCATTTCATTTTTGCATCCTACCTAATAAAGTTCATGGACAGTAATTTTAAATCATGATTTTGATTGTATTTTGTGTGTTAATTGTTCCTAGTTGCACAAAAATTCAGATGTAAAGCCTAATCAGAATAGTTCAAAGAAATGTTTGTAGCACACTGTGACTTGTTGTTAAGTACACACAATAGTTTCTTGTTTGTTTATAGAAGACCCTAATGTTCTCGAAATATAAATTAGACAATCACAAAGATTAAATTTTAGGCAACATATTAAGTCATATAACCATAAAACATCATCAGTCACATATCTTCTTGATAATCATTTGGATATGAAGGCAAAAACTGTAAGCTACCAATACTTGTTTCAAGCAGAATGACATTTTCTGATGAATGTTAAGAAGAAGATAGAAATGTCAATACAGCTCTGAGCTTTTCTTTTATAAGACCTTGTCAATATGTAATTAATTATTCAACTGGGGTTCTGTGTGGCTCAGGGCAGCATTTCAAAGAGCTTTCTTTTATAAATTGCAAAGTCATCATAGGATTGCTTTTACTTGATTCTTCTTTTTTCACATTTAGAAATCGTGTTTGTATAAAAGCTCATGGACACCTGTGAGGTGGCATATGCAGTGCAGTGATAAAGTGAGGAGCAAGAGGCTTTTTAGTAGCAGTAGGCTTTAGCATATGCTTTTAATACACTGCAAAATTCTGCCTTGCTCTAAAAGTGCTCGTGTTTCATGTTCAGATTTGAATGGGGGTCAAACAGAAAGATTTATTTCCTTTTTTTCCTCACTTATGCATGTAAGAGGATGTTTGCTTCATTAACTTTGAAACTTACTGGCCAAATAGACTGCATATTTTAGAGGATTTAAGTAAATGTGCCCCAAAATTCACACAAATTATTATAGAGCATTTCAGTCCTCATCTTGAAGGAATGAGACATGATGCATCTGTTAATAAAAACAAAAGAGTACTGCTTGTATTTGGCAAAACAGTCATATTTTGTACTTAAGACTTTATCAATGTCACCTGTTGTTATTATTTGGTACTTTCTTCCTGAAAGTCAGGACAGTTAATTAAATCTCAGTGTACCCTAGTGGGTTTCATAGGATGGCTTTATTCCTGTGAGGGAGATTACATTCATTAGGACAACTTTCCAGATGATACTCAGAACTTAAGTTTGCTTTTTGGTATGCTGCTTTTGTCAGCCAAGAATTTAGCTCTTATTTTCCAGAATAACCACTCATCTTCCACTTGGGTAGATATGGTCATGTGTAAGATTGGTATGTAGTTACACAGAAGCATGTTTCTTCTGGTGGAGTACCAAGATCATATATGAAGCAAGTGGTGGTACCGTAACTAGTAATTTTTGGTTTCTGACACTTCCTCTGCAGAACCAAACCTCTGAATGAAGCTTAAAAATAGTGTCTAGAGGAAAACCTTTGCAGCATTACAGTGCAGTGAGATAACCATCTGCAAGTCCTTGAATAGTGAAAGGGTGAGTTCCATCTACATCTTCTCAGCCTAAAACCAGCACTTTAATATAGTTTTCAGCAAGTTACAGCAAAATCTTCATTTTAACTTCGGCAAAGATTGCTGTATTTTGCATTCTAAAACCTCGGTGCTTCAGTTAGCTGTGGAACAGCCCATCTTCGTCTGTTGTTGAGGGGCTGGTAAATTGGCAGTGGTTATTCTCATTTTTCCCCTGTATAATCACTTGGCTGTTTTGAACTCTGCTTTGAAATCTCGTTCGAAGATCATGTGCACTACACACTACAATATGTTAGCAAATAATTTTAAATGCATACTTGAGACATGAAAATGAGATTAAAATGAAAACGAACAAGAAAAGGCATGCTTGAGATATGACATCTGTCAGCCACCTGCTTAAATTATAGCTATCCAGTCAGGCCAGATGTACTGGTAGGTGTACTCAATTTTTACACCTATATTGCATGAAAGTTTCAGTGTTTGCAAATTGACTGTGGTTGCAACTCTCCATATACTCCTCTCTTCCTTTTACATGTGATGATACCTTTTTTTTTCCAAGTGGTACAAAAAAGTGAGCTTTCTAACAGCTTCAAATGCTGAAGCATTACAGAAACCCTAAAATCAGCTTATATTGTGGAGAAGAGGGTTTTTTTAATACATCTTCTCAATACTTTGAATATAAGTTTTGTCAGTTTTACTTGAGCAAAGACATTATCCATGAGGGAAAGTAGAATTTCGGTGATGAATTCATCATTAGTATGAAAACCTTGTAGGCAGGCTTTTCATTTCCAGCTTGTTAAAGACTTAACTTTCTTTAACATCCTTTATCTTTTGCATTTAATAAAGACCACAATTAATAGAATAATGCATAGATATCAATATCTTAAAAAACTACTAATTTCAGCTGTGTTCAGCTTTTGAGCTTTATTTTTAACACTGATGATGAAAATATATCACGTGACCCAGTCTAGTTGGTTATCATTTTGGTCACGTCTTCATTAATAAAGGACAGAATCAATTTAGTGTGGTTCTGAATTAATACAATTTTTAAATGTTTTAAAAGAAAGATATAAAATTTAGTACTAGTATTACTTAGAAGCATGGATTTTCCACCTTTGTTGCTTGTTTAGTGCTTTCCCCTTCCATAAGTGTTTTACTAGAAACAGGTTTCTGCAGAGGAGTTAAGATAAGAATAAAAATAATGTTGTATAAGGGAAATTATATTAAAAAGGAAAAAATTGTTAAAACCAGAGGGAGACATGAGTTTTCAGACAATTGCAGGATACTGTAAATTTTTTAGGACATTCTAAATGCAAATACTTTTCAGCTTTTTTATTCTTACAGCTTTTAAAATATTTTTTGATAGGAGAGACTTCGTTTAGTTTAGGTGAAAAGATTCCTGATTTGAGATTTGGTTGTTTCAGGAAAAGAATGCTTTTCAACAAAGCATTGATAATTTTCCCAAATCAGATAACTCCAGCTGGAAATTATCAAGGCATCAGGTCATTAAGTGAGGACGAAAGACTCTTGCTTCACCTCTCCTTGATGCAAAGCTTTTTTCCCACCATTTTAGGCCCTGAGGTTGCCAACAGTCTTCCCTTTTGCTTTGAAACAAGCTGACAGCCTCAGGCGTTCCAGCAGGCTGTGTAAGAAAGCCTTTTCAAGACCTACTTGGTGGAAAATCAGGTTATTCGTGAGCTCATACATGGTGTCCATTGTTTGTAGTTTGGCTTGTAGTTCTTTTCTGGTGGTCTCATCCTTCCTTGCATTGCTATGGTGCCTTTGATTTTATTTTTTGGTATCCGTCAAAGTAGACTGAAAGGGTGGGTGAAAAAGAAAGATGCTCTTCATTGACATCACTCTTGCTTATCATCTGCTGCTGTGTGGTGAAGAAGAGAAACTCAATCTGACCCATGTATGAGACAGGAAAGTCCAGCTGTTAAGAACATCAGGTCTGAGACTGAAAAGAAAAAAAATTCAAGCAATCTATAATATAAATAAGAAGTGGCTTCTTGATTGCAGCCATAGCTGGTCCCTGGAAGGAGGCAATGCACAGTGAAACCAGGGAAGGGGTTTTTGTCTGTAGTGTTGTTTTCCTTCCTTCAGAAGCTTGATAGGATGAACCTGATTTCTTGAGGTACAGCTTTGCTTTTGTAGGTAGGGACCGAAAGGCTTTCGTGTGACAACTGACAGATCTTACCCTCTGGGGAACTTTCTTTCTATGTAAAATGAAGTTGCCCTGTCAGCAAAATCAAAAACTTCATTAAAATAGATGAACAGAACTGTAAATGGAGATCAGGCAGTTTCTTGTTATAACCTGGTTTCCTAAAGCAAAAAGGCTTTTGCAAACACATTCTTTGTATGTGTCTGTCTAGCTGCATGTCTCCTAATAATAGCTTTTCAATTTCTTGGGAAATCTCAATCCAGTCTGGTGGAAAACTAGCCAGCCTCACATGTGTCACACTCCTTTAAGTTTTAGGAAAACACAGAGATGGGTTGTGGAGAATGTGTGGAGGTGTCCTTGGCTGATGAGAGGCTAAAGACAAATGTATCTTTGGGTAGACATCTGTGAAACTCTAGGATAGGGCTGCCATGTACTGATGATGGTGTGGTTGGAGACGTGCAGGTCTCTAGTGTCTTTTGGTCCGAAAGGTGCTGTTGGTGGCACAGCCCTTTGTGTGTCCCTCTCCCCACACTGGGGTTTTGGTAAGAGGTACCTGGTTGGTCTGTGTCAGCCCCAAGCGATTGACCTTCAGGGCTTCCAAGCCCAGAGAACTCACTTTTAAGCAACTTGCATCCCAAAAGCCAGACCCTTTCCTCTCCAGAACTACACCAATCTCATCAGCAAACCTCGTCTTCTTCCCTGCCTCTTGATTCTCTTCACTTAAGCCACCCCATGATCATCTCTTGAAGTTTCCCAACACGGAAGCTTCAATCCCATTGCAGCTGCTCCACCACTAGATTTCAGCCTGGTTCAAGTTGCTGCTTTGAGCCAGCTGTGCTCCCGCTGGCTGCCCGTGCCCATTGCCTCTGCCTCCATGGTCACTGGATCTCTTAAAGTTATCTGTGTGGGGAAAGAAGTCCTCCCTTCCCCCACTTCTGGTTTTCAGAAGAAGATCTAAAATCTGGTTAGAAGCAGCAACTGTGAAAATTGAAGCCTATGAGCTATAAAACAGAAGGAATCTCTGGCAAGGCCCTGTAAGTAACTCTAAGCCTGTAATTCTCTCTCCTCACAGCCTTACTCTAAAATACCCTGGCTGACCTTCCTGGCACATTGTGGGGAAAGTTCAAATATAGTCAAATGCAAAAATCTTTCATTTCTACTTGCTGTCATTAGCTTCTAGGGCAGGAATGTCAAAGCACAGTTTCTGGGACTGCTTGATGTGTTACAGGTTGATCATCTCTTACTCTAGTTTTAGTGGTTCTTTTGATCCTACTATTTTTTATAATTGTACTTATAATTATCTTAGAAGTTCTCAGGATACTGTTATTCTATGCATCTAAAAGGCATTTCAGCAAAAATATTAATGGAAATATCCTTAGAGATGAGGATTAGGAGCAGCACGAGGAACAGACCAAGTCTCATTAGGCTGGAGACTTTTTCTTCTGGGTATAAAATGCTAATGGAGCATCCTGAAGTATCTGCATGAAAAGACTCTATGTCCCTTCTGTATTTATAGATTGCAGAGTGGGAGATGCAGACAGTGCATACCTGGAATTAGGCAGTTATTTTAGATGGTGGAAAGCAGGGGGGAAATTTTCAAAATAGAGTGTGAGAACATAAGCATGTGACTTATTCAAATTAATAGGAACTGCATAGTGTAGTCTCTATGCGCCACTTTGAAAATTTCCCTGGATGTTTTTCTTTTGAATATTTATGCAATCAGAATAATATGCAGGCAATGAAGCAAAAGCCAGTGTAAATACAAAGTGATCACATAATTTTGCATGTTTTTAATTATTGACATAAACTCCACTTTTGTCCAGAAATAAAAAATACATATGAATGAAGTAGTTAAATACAAAATAAAACTGTTTCAGCAATTATTTAGGAAGGAAATATTTTTTTAATTTAATTTTTAATGAAGTCACTAAACTTGCTTGCACATTTAGCAAATACATTTAAAATCTTTACTCCTACGTATGTTTAAAAACCCCCAAAATACAGGTTTTTGCATCACTCTAGAGGAGAAATTTATGTCAATCAGATTACCAGATATCAAACAACCTTCTGGTAATGTATCCAGAGTCTTAATTTGATCCCAGTATTGGGTTAAACTAATTCTTTGTATTTTGAAGACTGTAGCTGCGCTGAAGGATGATATGAGAAAGGAGTAGGAGGTAAGAGGAAAGGCCTCTGCATTTGCTTCAGAACCCGTCTATCCACTGTATCCTGTGTCCAGTTACTGCTGGCTTAGCAAAAGACACATGGTGCTTATCATTAATTAAGTCATGAATGGTGTTAATTTTATTATCCTCTGGGTTTTCATTCAACATCATAAATCCAAAGCAAGGCTCGTGGTTTCTGGTTGTCAGTTCAGCTCAGGGAAAGAAGGAAAGATGAAGCAGTTATGTCTGAAAACAAATATCGTATGGTGTCTGCATCCCCTCCAAAACTCGAGAGCCGCAGAACTAATTTCAGCTGTCAGTATATTACTGTACCACCTTGGCTTTCCCAGGACAGATACGGCAGGTCAAAAAATGACAATGCCTGTAAAATGAGAATAATTCTGAATCAATATAACCCTTTAAAAAACCGTCACGAAAAGTAGATATTCTGCAGCTTTCCCTGTCTACCAAGTGGTTTTCACATTTTGAAGTCTTGTCAAACCAAGCAGCAATCTTCCGCCAAGTAATTCCATCACCAATTAGTCTGTCATGGGCTTTGCCAGTTCATCTTAACTTCTCTGCCCTAGAGACTGAATGCTGGATGCAAAAGACCAGAGAAATGTTTTGCCTTCTCTCTGTATAACACAGCTTTAACTGTCATCTGCTGAAGTTGTGAAGCAACAAAATTCCTCCCCAAGACCCCAAACTCAAAAAAGAAACCATCACATCTCCAGTAGGACCAAGATACTCAAACCCTCCTAGCAAGATGTGATGTAGGAATGGTTAGAGGAGTAAGGAGAAATATATAACAAATTGATCAGTATCAGAGAGAGTGATCCCCTACATGTCACAAAAAAATACAAACGCCTTCTCAATCCTATGGAATATCTAAGAGAATAAATTCCCCTGGAAAATACATGTGGATATTCCTCCAGAGAGGGAGAGTTTAACTGGCTTGTGTAAAGAAAGTCAAATTTTGTAAATTGAGTAAGGAAAAAGTAAATTGTGAGAGCTGGAAAATCATGCTAGGGGAATGTGGGCATCCTCAGCTGTTGCTGGCAGCTCATGAACAGCTGGAGAGCAAAACCTTGAGCCACCCAGCTCATGGTGCCACAGGAGAGTCCTCACTGCCAACGTAATTCAGAATATCAGCGGTTCCTACTTCAGTGGTTCAGATCAAGAGAGATGAGAGAGTGAACACAGAAATTATCTAATAAATACATCCACTCCTTTTTCTTATCTTCAGAGCCAAGGGGAGGCAAGTAAGCGTCTGACATGCCACAGGGCAGTCACCCCTGCATGGGAGAACAAACTCCTAGGAAGGCATTTGTAACGTGGTTAGGGGCGAGACACCGGCATGTCGGACAATGCGTTGACTTCTCTGATGAATATTTTCTGAAGAAGTAATTTCCGGAGCTAGCAAGGAATGATGTAAATGGAGAAATAATCAGATAAGGTGATCAAGAGTGAAGAAATGAAACAGTCTTTCAGGGTGCAGTTATGAAAAGATGATAGGAATGCATTTAGCAGTATTCAGCTAATGAAGTTAGAGTTGTAATTGTAGGCAGGTGAGGAAAACAAACAAATTTTAAATGATAAATCAGTATTTATGTTTTTTAGACTTTGAGGAAGTCAGGACTTCAGGGTTTTTCTTTTTCTTTTTTTAATTGCTATTTTGTGAATCCATTTGCACATTTCATAAGTACATTCTTTGGGATTTTCAAATCATGGACCTAATCCAAGATCAAATCAAGTGACGAAAATTTACTGGATATACTTCTTTCAGTAGAACCAACGCCATGGAGATGTTAATTTGGAGAGCATGGCATTTGATGTTAGGCAGGGAAGGACGCTGTGACTTATTTGTTCTTCTGGGATGGAAGGAAAGAAACACATTGTCATATGCTAAAGGAGATATTAAATGTCATTCCCTTGAGCACATGACACCTATGTGGAAATCTTATGAAGTCTGGGTATCACTATTTTTATTGTATACTAGGTTATCACATTTCCACTGATGTCTGCCTGTGTACTTTCATGTTTATTGACTATTAGATGACATCACTGCTTTCTGATGGCAAATACTTTGCATTACTATTAGTTCTCAGCTATTTGAGGGAAGATTTATTGGTATTATCCGTAGATCTGTCTAGTAAGAGAAAAGCTACACATGCTTCAACAGCACTAAAGCCGGAAATTCGGCAGGTATCACTAAGCTATGTAGTGCAGTTATATTAAACCAGAGAAACTTATGTCTTGCAAAATTACAAGCAAGCTTAGGTGAGTGTAAAGATTTAGCAAATCAGTGTCTCAAACCAATCTCTTAAATCACTGTGATTTATTGGTTTTTTATTCATAGTCATGAATTTCTAAACCAAATGTAAACAGAAGTCTTCAAACCTCTTATTCAGAGTCTCTAAAGTCCACTTCTCTTACTAAATTAATAGGAAACATTTTTACTGCATATTAGCTTACAGCTGTTTTCTCATTGCCATTCATTTCAAGTGATTTTATTGTACCTGTTCAAATTTTGAGGAACTGGTGTCTTGGAGAACTGCAATGCATTCAAACATGAAGAGATAACTAGACCTGTTTCCAGCAACCTGGACTGTGAGGATAGACTCCACCAGCAGTACACAGCCCTCCTGAGGTCAGAAGTGATGGGTACCACAGTCCACCTTTGGGTTAGACTGCAGGGCAGTGGCCTGGGCTGAAGCACACCTCAATACTGGTTGACAGTAACCTTGTAATGTAGGACCTGCTCAAATGCATTTCATCCTGCACATCCATCAGATGGTGAAAGAAATTTTAGGCAACCTCGTATTAGATTGATGTAAAAAATAGTTGACCTAAAAGTTGCTGCTTTAGGATGCATGCTGCATAACTATATACTAGTATTTACTTACTGATTAGAAAAACAAGAGGCAAATCTTGCAAATCATCAGCTAGGAGAGAAAGATTTGTACAAACCTCCTGCTGTGCTTGGTATACCACATATGTCTGAGGCCAAGTACTGCCACGCTCGTTCTGTTTTAATTCAAGCTTTAGAGATGCATACACAAAATAGTACTTTGGAGGTGAAAATATTGAGTGTTTTCTTGTTAGGAAAAAAAAAACAAAAAAACCCCCAAAAAACCCAACTGAAAACAATGAGTATTTTATGAGAGGAGATGGGATAAGTGCACTCCAGAGCTTATAGTTGCTGCTCTGTGGCACCTTTTTTGTGTTTCACAAAGGAACAAGAGCCAGCTGAGGGGCAGCCACTCTCCATCCCTTGGATTTCTCCTGTTTCCAACTGTTCCTGAGACCACCACCCAGTTCCTGAGACTATTTCTGAATTCAAAACCATGCTGGATACAGATTAAGGTTCAGGAGGGGGAGCCTTCATTCTGGATGCCTGAGGGGTGGGTAAGCATTTCATCGGTGGCTGCAGGGACTGGGAATGCTTTAGTGTATGGCCAAAGCCCACTGGGGCTTGGTGGAGCAGGAGGTGTCCTCAGCCAGGGCAGTGAAGCCCTCGTGTCCCAGGCACCATAAGGCATCACATGCAGCATTCAGTCTTCAGCAGTTTTGTTTGGCTTTATTTCAATAACCAGTCATCTGCGGTGGAGTACATTGGTGGAATGTATTTCAAACTAGTGCATTTTCAGGCTACTAAAGCTACTAAATTTTCCAAGGTGTCTCTAATTTAAGCTTTTGTGCTTTCCAAATGAGCTATTAAAAATCAGCCTGCTTACAAAAGACACCCTGCTTGTGATCACAATGGCACTAGATGCACCAAAGACAAATAAGCATTTCTGAGTTGCACTCAACACATTCCTTATACTGATAGCAGACAGGCTGCAATTTTTTAAAAATCAAATTATAAGAGTTAAAAACAGGTCAGTCAACTTTGTTTCAAGTTATTCATGCAGTTGTTTTCTGCTGTGTGTAGCTCTGTGTCCTGCTCTCCTTTTGACATTGCATTCTTCTGGTACCACTGCGTGAAAAGCATTCTGCCTCTGCCCAGTGTGCAGCACCTGTGCTGTGTCTCTCGGCTCATAAACTGGCATCCAGTGCAAGGTGCATTTTCATTTGTCTGCGCCTAGTTTAGCAACGTTGGTTAATGGAGGTGGTTGTGTATGGAGATCCCTGTACTATGGAAGGCAAGGCATCCTTAAAGATGCCTTTTCAGAACTTCCTCAGGTGAATTGCTTGGGTGGATATGAATGCTTCACTCTTTTGGGCATGCAGATGTGGTACAAGACAGAGGGGAAAGGTATAGGATTTGTTTTTCTAGATACTGGAATCACAATTTTGCTTTTTTTTTAATTCTTGTGAAACTCACTTGAAATCCTTGTTTTAACCTATTTCCTTCTAAATTAGTGACAGGTTTGCAGGGACAGAATTTCTGACTGCTCACTGTGATTTTTTTTTTTTGCCTCGAGCCCAGATTTGAAAGGGATCTGTCATCTTGTGTTTGTGGGCTCAAAGTGTAGGTGTAATTATGAATAATTGGTTTAAGAATTAAATATTTATTCAGAAAGGTAGATTTTCAAGCAGGATATATATGTAGAAAATCTGTATAATGCCCTTAATTTAAAAAAAAAATCCGTATTAGTAGCCTGGAAGTATCCAAGCAGTAAAAGAGTTTAAGCTTTGTTTACATTTTGGCTGCAAGAGGTGCCTCTCTTTAAGTATTTAGATAAACAAACCAAAGCTGCTGTTTTCATTAGCATGTAACACAGAGCCCAGTTTCCTTACCTGAGAGAACGTTAAACTAAAATTCAGTGGCAGAAAGCAATTTGATCTCTTGCAAATACGAGTCTTGATAAATCTTACACTATGGAAAAAAAACCCCAACAAACCAACCTTCAAATTTCGTACCTAATGACATTGCTTAATAAAAACATCTCAAGTGCTGGTGCTTCTGGGTGTGTTTCCAATAGCAATGTGATTGCAAGGCTCCATGGATAAAGTTACCAATCCTTTGAATTCTGACCTTCAGTCTAAAACAGCTTTAGAGGTTACTCTTTTTCCGATTTGTGAGATTGCAAAGAAAAAGTTAATGCTGCTGGAAGGAAGCGGGGGAGGGAGCTGGGCTTGGAGATGAGAACTGGGTCTTTGAAGCCATCTGAGAGTTTTCCTCTGGCCTTGATTTGTAACAACAAATATTGGCCGTCTGAGTCAGTAATTATATGAATTTTCAAAATAGAGCCGAATGCTCTATTTTGAAGCTTCTGTGAATACAATTACTATTGAGACCCAATTGATTCTAAGGGAAATTATACTGTTAGGTTCGACAAAGTCTGGATTCTTGGGGCTGCTGTAGCCATCAAAACCTGAGAGTAGCTTAACTCCATCATCTGTGTCTACAGGGAGGGGACACCTCAAAACTGAGTTCCCTGCATTGACTGGAAGTGTCTCTCTCTCTCCCCTGAGGATGAGGGTTTGGATGATCATCTTCGGCTAAATGCATAATTTTAGATGGTTACACATAGCTGAGAATCTAGCCTCTGCTGAACAAGTGATGGTCATGTTATAGTTACTGTAAGGTTTAGAAGAATTTATTGTGTTAATTTTCTTAAAAACACTTTCTAGGAAAAACATTGATGCAAGTATAAAATAAATCACAGGACTTTTTAGCTTAGGCTTCCACTTTGTCCTTTTCATTACAAGGCCCACAATGTGGAATATTTATGCATGTCACTTTTAGAAGATACTTCACTGTTCCAGATCACCATAAGAAAAATTTGTGTGCCTAAATGTTTTGAAGTTAAGGATGTACATATTTACTGTATTCAGCTAACGCAAAGTTTGTAATTTGAATGTGTGTTTATGAGTCACTTATATTAGTCATAAATGCAGGTTTGTCTTAATAATTTGTCAAAGTGAGCCTGGGTTGCTATTCTTTCAATTTTCTTTCCAGTTCTAAATGCTTTAATCAATAATTATTTTCTCTATATAATATTTTTAGGGGTTTTTTTTGTGCAGCCTTATACGTCAGTAGCTGAAAAATTATGTAATAATTGACACAAATAACTAGAATACAGTATGATCCACTACTCCATCTACTGTTGAACAGTGACATGAATAACACTTCAGAAAAAAAAAATACGGAATGCATTTAGGAAATAATAACAAAATGGAATTTGCAACAAATAAAACTATTGTTTCTGTGGTTAGTGAACAAACATATTTTTCTTGCAGAGTAAAGTATTCCAAGTATGACTTTAATTCAGAATTGAAAAACAAAGAGGAACTTTCCATCTTCCTTTTCACCTTATAGGAGGTGCTGACAAAACTGTTTTTGTTCATGTTAGTGGGAAAAAGTTGGAGGAAAGACAGTCTAGTATTACTGAGCTGACACTTGTCGTACAGTGCGCTGTATTTATATCACTGGCAAAAATGTAAGCTATTGCTGTGAAAAAAAAATTGCAATGGTTTGTAAGTTCTAACTTTATTCTAGTAGCACTAAATGAAAGATGAGGAAGGCTTAAACAGTCGTGGGAGGATGAACTATGGAAAAATGGCATGTGTGTGAAATGATGTGTTTTATAGTCTTTACAGAGCAACAGGACTTGATTATTTTGTCAGCTCACTGGTAATCTCTCATTTGTAGTGTGTTCTTCCTGCAGCCCAGTCTTCTGAGGAGCTACTGATTATAGCTTTTATCACCTGTTAGAATGCTAGCAAGCTGCTTCTCATCATCAGTGGTGCATTCAATTTGACTTGTTCATTTTTGTAAGCAAATTATTATCCACATATCACAGTGAAGGATGATTATTTTCAAATTTTAGGCAGTTATGTTTCCATGCTGAGCTGGAGTAAAAGCCTTAATGTCAGTTAGAAAAATTAGCTCTTTCTCAAGGATGCTCACAGATTAAAATTTACTCCTTTCATTTCACCCCCTATCTTGTAAACAGATAATTCTTCAAATAACTTTCTTCAAACATATCTATGTTGTCTTCAGCAGGAGTTCTTTTGTAAATAGTTACTAGCATGTTTATGTATCTTTTGAGCAGAGGTTTTAATGCAACAAATAGAAGTAACACTCCACCGATTCTTAGGTACTGTAGGCAGTATTAAAAGTCCCCCTGTAAAACTCTTGAACTTATTGGAAAATGGAAAGTAATTTTCTATAGTTCAATTTAATAGCTAAGACATTGCTTAAATGAAGACTGTTGTTGGAAAAGCTACATTGCTCTTAAATTTGGAGTAGATCTCAGAGCTCTGCCCTTAGGATGTCACAGACCTGGTGTCTCGGTCTTTAGGGAAAAGCCATGACTTTTGGGTAGAGCATCTACTTCAGATGATCTGGGCACCAAAGCTTTTCAGTATTTTTGTGTGGCAATCATTACTTTAATGAGATTTCTAGAAGGGACAAGTAATGTAGGGTGTTAAAAAAATACCCAAAGGGAAATGATAGTATTAGATACATTTAAAATTTAAGTTCGTCTAGGAAACCTTTCCTTCACCCTGCCAAACTACTTATTTATTTTACAGTTAGAGTACTGAGTATATCTGTAATTTACACTACTGGTGCTTGTATATATATCTATATCTATAGCTACACATGCACACACACAATTTTTTCCTCCCTTTAACATAATGTTTTTAAGATGCACCAAATCTATTGAAAAAACAAGCATACTTTCCCTTTGGAGAGTGAAAAATTGAGATACACTTTCAAACTAGGCTTTGAATGCTTCTTCTGTAGACAGTCTCTGCATTTGTTTATATCCTAACTGTCAGCTATTTTAGAATCATATGCAAGTCACACATTCTTTCAAAAAGCTAAAGCAGCATCTACTTAAGATCAATAAAGATTACTATTTCCTATTTAAAATTATACTAAATGGTTCTGTAATTTGTACTGAATTGGTGGGTTGAAAACAACTACAATTGCATGCAAAGTAGCAAAACTAGCGAACTGGGGCCAGCAGTTCATACATGTTTTGGCTAAGGACGATAGTTAACAGCACATACCTTTTCTTATAACACATTACACACAGACCTTAATTCAATATTAATTTTATCCAATATATCTTGAAAGAATAGAATTAAATTGTTCTTCTTAGTCACACGGATAGTTTTAGGACAGAACACTTAAAATGGTTGATTTCTGTCGCTTTTATTGTTTGTATTTACCAAGGTCTCTTTCTACTTTTGTTCACATGAGTAGCATGAGACAATACGGGCTCCTGTCAAATGCTGCAAACTTCTGTTCCAGCCAGGGATGTCTCTAGGCAACAGCTGCTATGTGTAAGATAAAACTTGTATGGAGGCATAGGAGGGATATTGCTGCTTCTGAGGGTTCTGACGTTGCACTGCAGTTGTTATGGGAAGAGCCAGGCGGTGGCTTTCAGGAGCAATGGGATGCATCGTTTGCTTTAGTGAAGTGTGGTCTTCCTAGGCCTATTTCTGATATTAAATACTTCAATAGTATTTCCTGCTTGGAGACAAACATATGAACATCCCACTGTTCCATATCCATCTTACATCTAATTTTTCTTAATTACCAGAACATCTGTAATCGTGGCACCTAAGCGCCCAGTAAATGTTGTGTTCCAGATGGACCCATTTTACTTGTGCTAAAACAAGTGTGTGAGACTGCATATGAAGTTAAAACCATATTGCATGAGTAATGGTTGTAATAATATACCCAGTAGCTTGTTTTGCATTTGATATTATATAATAGGCCTGGTCCTTTGCTTCTTAGGACTCTTGAGATGCCAGCTACATTAATGGGAATGCAGAATCAGGGCAAATTTAGGCATGATGTAAACATATACAAATCCCACTGCAATCTCTGTTCCAAACCCAGTGTTTGTGCAATTGTGGTTTGAAAATGATGTTGGGTGCCAGTGACCAACAGCCCACCCTGCACTGATTTGGTATGCAGTTACTGGGAAGAACAAACTCCAACAGATAAGTAAACAAACCTCTTTCAAGTAGGTTTCAAATCGGTGCAGTACTCAGCTGTCATAATTAGATTAGCTATTGAAATAAAAAGAACTGCACTCACTTAAACCAAATGAGGATCTGGTCCACAGTATCAGCTGTAGGTTAAGTTCATAGGTTAGACCCTATCATGGGGTAATGATATACACTAATCTGAAGTCCAATCTTCAGACATCAGATAAAGAACTTTAAGGCACTCTTTAATGGCTGTATAAACACAGAGGACCCTACTTTATCTCATATCCCTCATCTAGATCATTTATATGGCTTCAGTTCCCATACTGCCTACATGCCATACTACAGAAGAGATTAAAAATTCAAAGCTGATTCTTTTCTTGCAATGCATCGTCGACACTCTTTTTCTCATCATCTTAGCCTCTGTGTAATTTATCCCATGTTTATCCTCACATCATCAAGCTCTGTACGTGTGTGTGGGGATCTGTCTTACTTTAATTAAATACAGATACTGGGCACACTCCTGAAGTTATTACTTAGATAAAACTCCCAGTAGGGACTGCAAACTAAACAACAATAAACGTATTCCAGTAACCTTTACATTTAAAATGCTAAAATTTATTCATATATTTGTGCTATTTGGGTTTTTTTAATAATGAAATGAAATGAATGAAATAGATTTGTGCAAAAATTTACATGCATCGCCGAAGTCACAGTCTTCTTTGTAAATTTTTTTTTTTGTTTCCATAGCATCATTTAAGTATCACTGATTTTGAGAAAGGATTTTGAGTTACATTTTCCAGTGTTAAATTGTACCTAACAACAACAATATGTTTTTTGAGTTCTTCTACAAAAAAAAAAAGAGCTTCGGCTTCATTAAGTGTGTGCCTGATATTTTTCATTTAATAGATGTAGCTCCTACAGTCAGTGAAGCAAGATGTGTCTTTATATCAGATTGGGTAGGGCTTTTAAAAAATGATCTTATTAACACTGGTAAAGAATTCAGTGGCAAGCATTTTCCAGAAGATCGTGGCTGTTCCAAGAAAGCGTATAGTTCAGAATAATTGCAGAGCCGTGTGTTTCAGGGTTTCAGTGACTTTTACCTGACAAAACTGCGTGACGCCATAATAAGTAATTTGTATTTCCTTCACAGTTTAATATAGAACACGATAAATAGTTTTCTTGGCGTGAGATGTGGTTTGTGACTCTGAAGAAGGGATGGGATTGTGTTTGTGCTGGCTACACAGACGGGCCCAATCGAAAGCTGCTTATTTTGACCTGGGTTCCCATATATGGTGTGTGACTGTCCCGAGATCCCTTTTCTCCGCTAAACAAAATGAAATCCTAGGTGCCTTTTCAGCTTGAGGTTGACTTGTAGCTTTGCAAACCGATCTGCTTTCCTGAAGTATTCCCAATGTACTTGCTACAAAATAATGTCTCACTTACTGGGATGTAGTAGCCAGAAGATATTTCTCCTCTAGAAGTATTGCTTTCATTCACAGATTAGTTAATTGAAGGTAAGGATATATTAGCAGTGAATAACCACAGGTTTTTGTAAAGAGAAAAAAAGTTCTGTTTCAATCTGTTTATACAGTATAAAGTTGGGGGGGGTTGTTGATTTTTGGTTTTGTTTTGGTTTTTTTTAATTCAGTACTTTAGACCTGGCATGGTATTAAGACTTCTTTTTTGGTACTACGAATCGTTACGCTGTTTTCCTCATCATATTTGGATTATGCGTACTGAAAAAAAGTGTAGAAAAATTGGTGTTACGTGAAGTGAAAGGTACTGTCTGCAAAGTGGAAATGCTCTGGAGAATGCTGGTCAAATTTATTTACTATGTATGTTATAATGTTTCTTCACATAATGTATGTATTTTTAAAAGAGGTTGGATTTTTTTTTTTAAATTATGAGCAACTGAAAGTTCTGTAATAGAAAAGCATCATAAACCCATTTCAGTTTAATGGCTTGCTAATTAAATTACTTAATTACTTATTGATTGGTAAAAGCTAAGCTTTAGAGTTACTGTTACTTAATGCACAAATTTTCACTCTATGCAACGATCTCTCTCTTCTTTGGAAACATTTATACGGCCTGTGGAAACGACCTTTATACAGTTTTAAATTTTAAAACTTTAGTAAGTGGTTATTAATAATTAAAATACGAATTTGACTATATTTACAATTGTTTTTAGGCATACAGATATTTAACGGTTTGAGTGGTTTAAACCATTTTAAAAGTTCCAGATCTTTTATTTATAAATACTCTTAAATTGGAAAAGGCTAGCTTAAATAGTTTTAGCAGACCCTTTCTTTACAAGGTTGCAAGAATCTCAGATATTTGAGAACAAATCTGTTACATATCCAATCAAAACGGCATGTCCGGACGTGCATGCTGGTTGTATGCTTAAGAGCCTCTATGAGTACCCCTGCTTAGCTTCTCTCATTGATATAATGTTGGTGTAATTCCGGTTATTCTATTAGGACGGCTTTAGTTTAAACCCAGCTCACAAGAGGGGACGCATCTACACACAATTCAACTTTCCAAATGAGGAGGGACCCGGGGGATTTTCAGGAGTTTTTCTGGGGTGAGGCTGAGGAAGGTGCGAGGAAGGGGGGCCCTGTCGGCCGGGCAGGGGGCGGAGGGGGC
>VWPU01002414.1:0-89477 GCA_013398955.1 Callaeas wilsoni
CCGCTCCTCGGGCACCGTGGGGCTGCGCCGAGGCCGCGTCGGCGCCGTGCCGGGGCCGCTCCGGGCCCCGGGGCTCCCTCCTCCGCGTCGTGCGTGCTGAGGCTGCTCGGCCGCCGCTTCGGCTGCCCTTGGAGCCCCTGTTGCTCGCAGATGGGGTTATTTACAGTGCCGGACGCTCCGGCCGATCGTGCCGTGCGCCTCCGAGCAGCACCTCGGCAGCGGCGAATGTTCCTGTCTCCATCCCTTTTTCGTGTATCCCTGCCTGCCCTAGGCCACCGCACTTGCCCTGAGCCTCTTGCTCCAAGACCGGCAGCCACTCATCTCCCCTTTGCTTCTTAAGTTGCTCCAAACATCCTCCGCTGCTCTCAGATGTGTCTCTGTGTGTGTGTGGTGGTGGGGGGGGCGGTTAAGAGGAAGGAAGCAGTGCTGATATCTTCTACACGCTAAGACATTTTGTCTCAGACAAACAGGTACTGGTTCTTTGCCCACGTGTATAGGGTACAAAACGTGATCTTGCCTTGCTGAGTACTGAGGTAAGGGTTAGACTCTGCCAAAGAGGCAGGTAAAATTTAAAAAGCAAACTGAAATGTCATTGCTGTAGAAGCAGTGATATTTCGTGGGACAGAGGATCCTGGTCTGGGGGAGGGAGTGAAGTTGATGCTGGTGTGTAACTGTTCTGCTTCAGGAGATCCAGGACGGCTGTTACGCTGAATAGATCCATTTTATGGGGAAGTAGGCAGGGAAATGACAGAATCAATGAGTGAAAAGTGGCCTGAAATGGAAAGGAAGTAAAAATACCAGCCGTAGAAGTAGTGTTTTCGACTTGGAATTGTTGATACTGCATCATACTTTCTCTAATTCTCTTTTCCTACAAAGTAAGCTGTGTTTAGAATTATTTTATTAAGCAGTTTTATCATGGGCTGCAAGTTATCTCTGTGTATACATGTCATATTTACAAGTATGTTTTAGTAACCAGGAAAACTGCTGTGATTTCCTCAGTTTAAAGAAGCAGGCTTCTTTAAACTTCTCATTCTATCTCCCAATGGACGTGATTGCTTTAGAGAAATGCTCTCTTTAAAAATTAAAACTAGTGAAACTTGCATCAGCAAAATGTGGAACAACAGCCTTAATAGTTTAAGCACATGACAAAGTTTTTACTGTAAGCAATGTTACCTGTTTATGAAATCTGCAGAATTAGGATTTTAATGAATGAGTTTAATAATTATTTTATGTGCTATAGCATGCTGAAGTGTTTTGAGGTGAAAGAACAATACAGAAAATTTAAATGCTGGAGTGGTAATTTTGAGACGTGGTCTATTTGAAAACTTCTAATCAGAATTTGATAGCTGACTATCATTGTGGTACTGATTTTTGCCATGAGGTGTTTTCAGCTGCCTGCTGATTCCAAGAGACCTGTAGTAGTAGCAGTACAACTATTACACGTGTATTGTGTTGTAAAAGAGGTTCTTGAGTAAGATGCAAACCGCATTTTTAGTACAATGATAAAAGGTATTTTGCACTAAGGCACTATATCTGCTATTAACAAAAGAAAAATCGTTGGGGAAATCGAATAAGCAGCTACTTTAAATTTAGATGTCAAAAACCCAGGGGTTTTGTTTTTTGGCTAGAAAAACTACAGCTGACTAGTAACTAAATAGCACTGTATATCCATGGTAGGTATTAACTGCATTTTAAAGAGGAAACAAAAGTAAGAACCTTAAAAGTCTCAGCAAGACATTAACTCAGCTAGATGATGACTTGATTTCCACGGTGAACACGAATATTTGTTTTTGCAGCTGTTACAATAGTTATGTAAGCAATTATTTTAAATATTTTGTTACCCTGATTTGGTGCTAATAGCACAATGTTTTGATTCACTGTGTTGTGCAGATCACATACTTTTCCACAGGGCTCAGGTTTGCATTAGCTTAAAAGAATGTTCTAATGTTTTTTGTTTCCCGGTACAACTGAACTTTGTGTTGATTAATGTGAAATATCTGATTTGGGCAAAGTAGAGAATCACCATAAACAGAGCCTCAGCCATATGCTTCTAGTTACAGGGGCCTCTTTGTCACAAACAAAAGAAATTATATTGGCACTACCTTATTTTCAATAGGTTCCTGTTAGTAATTGCATGACTTAACATACAGATTAGACCTTTACTCGTCCATACCTGTGGACTGTATACTGACTACACTTTCCATGCAAGAGGCCAGTGCTGTTATTAAGAATTTCAAAACAAATAATAGATGTGGAGAAAGCACTCCAGTTTGTGCTGCTTTGAGTTCTACTTCTTCCTGGCTTTTTGAGCAGTAAGGCTTGAGGAGTGCCTTGCTGCTTGCAGAGTGATCAACATTTCTCTGTATGTGTTTGATTTGCTCTTTTTTCTGGTCCTGTAGTTAAAGGGCTGCTCATGTTTTCTCAGAAGACACCAAGCTTTTTACAAATTTTTACCATGGCTGCTATACTAGGTTTACTTTTTGAAGCATCTTGGTGCTTTGCCTTTTTAAAAATGATACACTATAATTATAAAAGGCATTTTGTATGATGGTGGATGCTGCATTTTGTGTGTTTGTGTAGGTTTGTGTGAACTTTCTATTTACACTATTAGCCTGGTTGTAGATGATAATGTAAAATAAGTATGTGGTTTGCTTTTTCTGGTTTTCTTTACCTTTTTTTTTTTTTATTTGGTTTTTTGGGGGGGGTTGTTGTTGTTTTTTTTTGTTTGGGGGTTTTTTGGTTTGTTTTTTCTATTTATTTTGTTTCTGAGCCACTCAGCCCTGCCCATCTTCTAAGAGGATTCACATGAATCTTTTTGAAGAAAACGACTTTGCTGAAAGGCTGATCAACTCTGAAAAAATTGTCCCCGGGACAAACAGTTTTGTGTATAATGTTGGTATAGTAAGAAAAAACGGTGCTGATACAGGGTAGACTCATTGCTTTTGTCTGCTTAAGATCATGTGTCATGTATTCTGTTGATTACAAAATTGCAATTAATAATTGGGATTTAGAGCACTCATGTATTGGCCTTGTGTTACGTTACCTGCTCAGAATAGAACAGAAAAGGAAAAGGAGGACAGACTCACCACCAGTACAACTCCCATTGCAGTCATCTGGAAGGAATTAGCTGTGGGATGAGAGAGATTGGTTTAATTAGACTACTGAAATCAAGCTCGTAACTTCCTAAGTCCAGAAATGACAGTTGGAGGTATCAACCACATTAGTGCATTTGGTAGGAATTTTTCCACTGACTTTGGGCATTATCACCACAATACAAATACTGTGTGCCTTTTCTTTGTTTCTGACTGTTTTACAGGCATTCAAATCACAGATTCTGAATCACAGAAGCATATATACCTCCCGGAGCTCTGGACACTGTTAAAGGCGCGTGTAATCTACACTTCATTTGCTCTGAAGTTTTTGCAGGGAGATTGTACTAGGTGACCTTGAAAGGTCCTTCTCAACCCAAACCATTCTTTGCTGACCTCTGTAACTAAATCACCTTATCCTGCTGGGTGACCAACACCTCTTCCTTTGTTAAAATTTTGGCTGTTGTCCTTGGTATTGAAGGTCTAAATAGTTTGGAACCTGGCGCAGTCTCATGGTTCATTATCTATAGTCAGGCTCATCTTCCTTCAGGGGATCCCTGTTTTCTTGGAATACTGTAGCTCAGAGGTTGCACTGGCTATTAGGAACTTTTTAGAGCTTGTTTGCTGACTGGTGCAGGGGTGCCAGCTGCATACTGAAGTTGAGTAGAGTGCAGTTCGTGTCTGTATGTGTTCATTTCCTCCTTTTCGAGGGTAACAGTCTTCACTTTCTGATAGTGTACTCTTTAATCAACTGAAATGTATATATCTCAAGCATTAGTACTTTCATTTATTATTCAAAAACATGCATTACAAGATTCTACTTTATCAACTCTTCCTGTACAGTGGATTCTATTTTGTAGATATTGAGTCTTCTGGCTGTAACACAGGACATACATGAACAAAGCAGCTGAGAAAAATGATTGGTTTTTTTTTCTCCCTGAGACTGATATCACAAAATTGACTAGTGTTATCTGAGAAAATACCCTTTTCCTTTTTTGTCTTCATTTCCTCCTGTCATGTAGGTAATAATAAAATATAAAGGAGTTCCGTTTAATTTCATGAGGTCTAAATGGTGTTACTTTTCTTACTGTGCTTGCATAATTTTAAACCATGTAGTATTTGATTCCATGTTCCCACATGGCAAATCGTAATGCATTGCATGCAGGGCAAGTATCTCGGGATGCTATTTGCAGTTTACAGCCCACAGAAATGTCGGGCATTTTTAAGGGTTATTTGTGGGATAGTTAAAGAAGGCTGGATGAATTTTGTTTCCAAAATCAGCTTGAGATTTGATGACCATGCTGTTTCCAGCTTCCTTCATCAGTATGGAAGAAGCAGAGAGGAACAGAGCACGCGTTTGATACTGAAAGCTCAAGTAGTGGGGGAAGAAAAAAAAACCCTTTTGGAGTGCTTGCAGCCTGGCAGTAAGGAACCACTGCAGAGATGGCAGCTGGTGCATACTTTTTGATGGCTCAGAGGCAGTTCTTCCACGCTAACAGCAAGTCTGTTACAGAAAGCCATAAGGTGGTTCTTTGTGTACTCGTGGGAAATGTGGCCTGGCTTGAAAACATGGAGAAGTGGGGCTCCACCACAGCATAGAAACAGTGTTTTTAAAATAGCCAAATAATCAAAATATGTGGGCACCTTTCACCCTCACTTGCAGTATGCCATTATTTTCATGGGTAGGTATAGCAGGATGTTGTGCTTGAGCAGGTCACATAGAGCAATAGGTGTTTTTTGTTCCCTTGTTTGTGTATCTCTAACAGAAACTGTAACAGTCATAAGATGTAATTAGTAACATTTTTTATTCAGTCTCCTGAGACACGAAGTATGCAACAATGGGGCAAAACTGTTGTAGAGACCTCTTACTTTGCTGACTGGGAAATGTTACACTGTGTTATTTTTGTATGTGGAAGTTTTTTGTTATATAGGGGGAGCAGAGGGAAAGTGATCAATGATGGTAGTAGCCTGCTAACTTTTTTGGCAATGTGTAGGCTTTTGATAGGTTTTAAAAGTAAGAGAGTTAAAATGCTGAATATATGCACTTCAGACTTAAGTCATCCACTTAACTTTCCTGTCTGCACTTGTGCTTGCACTTGTGCTTTAGTTGACCGTTGTTTTGGAATTGTGTAATGCATTGTCCTGGTTAGATTAATAACACTTTTGTACCTTTGTCTTTGCTTCCTAAGCACTGCTTTTATAATCTTAAGACTTCTCAGAAATACTAAGATGGTGTGTGCTTAAAATATTTCCACTTTCCATTTCTTGGAAACAGGAACACCATTTTTAATGAAGGAAAAATTTTAGCAAAAGACCACTTTAAAACCTTGTGACTTGCTTATCTATTGTTAAGATTTCTCAAGGAATTGGGTACTACCATTTCTTTGAAGATCTGCACTCATATCTGTGTTTAAAGTTTTTGTGTACAGCACCTCTGAATTTGTTTTTGTGTGTGGGTTCTTTGTTCTTGCTGCTGTTGTCGGAGAATAAAATGACTGTTCTAAGATCTTGTGCTTACTATTACAAGAGATTATTCTGTGATTTGGATCAGTATCAATATACCAATCCAGATACCCTCTTAGGTGTTTAAGCAATGCTGTGTTTTCACAACATTCTTCAAAATGCTTCCTTTCTCCTTCTTTGACATATTCTAGTCTTCGTCATAAGTGTTATTCAGGTTTTTTTTCTGTTGCTTCCCAGCATCCCACTTAGAGATTAGAGCAATGCTTAGTTCTAGCATTTTTTTCGGTTAGAGCCTATCCAGTATAGATGCTGTGTAAAGGAGCACACCCTTCGTCATAAATACAGTAAACAAGGAAGCTATGTCAACCATCTCCTGTCCATAAAAAAATGCATCGCTTGCCCAAGCTGATGACCTTCATGTGCACTTTACCAGTTACCTCGGGAGCAATCTCGGGAGTTTTACCCTAATAATATAGAAGAGATGCTTAACATCAGGTACAGTTATTTTTCTTTAAAGTGGGAAGAAGTGAAGTAGTCATAGTTAAAATTGCTGTTTTCCTACAAATATCCATACAAACTCAGACACTGCAGAGGAGAGCAATGCTCAAGAGCTTTACAGGACAGCTTAAGAACTGGTGTTGAAATGATGACTGAATTGGGGGAATATACTGAAAAATCAGATAAGTTTTTCTTAACTTTTATACTAATAGAAACTTGTCCTGAGATTTCTTTTTTAAAGCAGTAAATGGCACAGGTCATCTGCTTTAAATACTAACTAACTTCATGCAACTAAGACAAACGCATGTGTCTTGAGGCTTGGATAACTACACAAAAGATCGGATAAAGTAAGAAGTTTGCTTTTCTTTGGAAGTGTTTTACCTGCATGCAGGCAGGCAGATGCTTATACAATAGTGCAGGCGAGTTCACACACTGAGCAGTGCTCCTGTGAATAGTTCTGGTACAGAAGGGTAGGTGACCTAACACTGCTACACAAGTGCTGGCTGATATTTGTCAAATTTTTAACTGGAGCACTTGTAACTGTCACAATAAAATGTATCTGTTCCAGTTTGAGAGTCTGTAATGCTGGTGTACTTGTATATGTTGCAGAAATTTTTTTTTTTCATTTGCTTATCATCTGCTGTGGTAATGGAAAATTTTGGAAGCAAAACTTCAGAACATGATTAGTGAAAAGTGTATTCATCAAATCTTTGCATCTGATGTAAAGGAGGAGCACTGGTAAAGATGCGTAAATGAGAAAATACAGTAAAAAACAAATCCAAACACAAAACCCAATCCCAAAGAACAAAAAAAAAATTGCTTAGTTACATTTTTTTAGATATGTGACTGAATTTTACTGTTAGCACATAGTTGAAAGCTTTCCAGGTGTCGGTGGTGGCCGGCATGGGTCTGGATAAATAAATATAATGAGGAAATCTCTTCACCTAAATTCTACCTGAACAGCAATAGCCTTTGAATCAATGTTGTTCATTAACAAATTAACCTGGGTGATAGCCTTTATGAACATTTTCCTAAAAGGGGAGATTTTTTTTTCCAAATTTACTGAGTTTGTTCTTCACTAGACTTCTCTTAGCTCATTTTAGTTAAACTGCTATTTACTGCTATGCTAAATCTAAACATTCACTCAGGTGGTTGCTCCTGCATCATTTCAGAAATACAGTTTTAAGTTTATTTATTTGCTTGTTTGCTAGAAATGTGCTTAATTGTTTGAGATGCAAAATGAAACTTTTAAATTCTATTTCAGTTGGAAAAATGGTTAGCGGACATAATTTCATGCTGTTTATAAATGATACTTTCAGTAACCACGTTAAGTCCGAGACAAAAAGGATGGATGGCAAAATGGTAAAGATGACCCTTACTTGCCATCTTTGAAATGATTCCTGTGAGTTAGCAGTTGTTTGGCTGAATTGAAGTAAGTACAATTCTGTGCCCTATTTGCATAAGTGTTCATTGTGAAATGAACTACCTCTGTTGATTTGAGACTACAGAGTGATTGGTAGGAGATACTTATGCATAGAGTTAAGTATTTAAAGCAGAACAATATGGCCTTGATTTATGGAAAAATGCACAATAATTGTAAGAGTAACAAAGAATAATTTCATTAATCTCTTCATGTAAAGATGTATGGTGAACAACATAGGGATTTTGTTTGGGTTTTTTTGGCTGCATAGAAGATTGATTTCCTGCTTGAAGTGTACATGGACTATAAATAAATACATGTATTTAAAAATAATTACTTCATAAAAATGGAGGACTATGAAGAACTTCTGTTGCCTAGAAATTACTTCTTTAAAAACAAATTATTAAATCTGTAAGTAATCTTATTCCTTTGTTACCTCCTGAGCATCAGTGAAGTCAGAATTCAGTTTGAGCAACCTCATATCTAGAGAATTTAGAATGTGTTCATCTCCTTTATGCAAACCATATGTGTGTGTCGTGGGTAGACTTCTGAGTTTTCTTCATGAAGGACAAAAAATAAAATAGAAAAAAATCTTGCTGTTTCTATAAATGTGGCGTTTGCAGCTCGGTTTTTAGCTTAGCCTGTCACTTCAGCGGGATAGGTTTTTCTAAGTTGAGCTTGACCAATAGATTAGATGTCTTCTGTCTTCAGAGAATTGTATTTAGATCTCGTGAAATCTATTAATATGACTGACACTTCCTGTCCTTTTTCAGGAGAAAGAGTAGAAGTCTTGAATGGTCACAGCAATGTGACTATATTACCTGTGTGACACAAGGACGTGTCCTATTCCTTAGTAGGGGGGAATGAAGCCCGCAAATACCATCAATCAGCACTATTTTGAAATCTGGTTATAGCATTTTAGGATGGGGAAATTAACACATCACACTTGCCGCAGTTCAAATGCTTCCTACTGCAGTCAGCGCTGTTTGTGAATTACTTGTAGTTTCTAGTTGTGTCCTTGTGTTAATGTTCGAGTATGTTATTACTTTGGTGTTTCCACATCCTGCAAATTGCCCTTCATGTCTTGATTGGCAAACTGAGTGTTCCTACATCTGCTAAAGTTGATGGACTTCTTACATGATACCCTATGTAACAGGATATTTCTCGGGACAGTGGCTACTTCCTGACAGCTTAGAGTTTGTTACTAAGAGCCATGAAATATTTATGCTTTCAGGTTCTTGAACAAATTAAAATGATGCAGAGAAGAATCAGAATGCTAATTGAGAAAATAGTGTTAGAATAGGATCGTATTTCAGTTTGATAATATTCAGAGAAATACGTGACCAAAATTCTCTTCAGTGGTTTTGGAAGCAGAATTGCCTGGTGCACTCTCCAAACATTAGTTGCAAGATGTTAGAAAGGCACAGGATTTTGTTAAAACAACTGAACGTCACCACCATCCTGATATTTCTACTTCTAGAAGTGGTGGCAGAAAAGAAGAAAATGGATTGGAAGAACTGAAGATAATTTTCTAAACCATTAAAATAAACTTACATTCACCATTCAAATTCATTGTTGATGTTCTGGGAAGTATTAATTTGGTTTGTGTACCGACATAAGCAATTTTGTAAATCTGGGAAAGGCTTTTACTGGCTCTTGAGCATAAGAACAGTTGTACTGGGTCACTCCAACCTTGGCAGTAGTTGATAATTGTTGCAGAGAAGAGAGCAGAACAACAGGGCAAACAAATGCATAGTCACACAGTTATGGAATGTTCCCCAGCCTCCAGCATTTTGACCGTCTGTGTTTTTTGTCTCGGGTTTTTTTTTTTGTTTCTTTTTCTTTGAAACATCTGAGCTTTTGAAAGTTTAGAGGAAGTTCTTCCTGAATTTAACTGTATTCTGGAATAATTTATATTTGTGTATTATTAAGTGGTCACGATAGAACTTCTAAGAGACTATAATTCCAGTTTGGTTTTAGTTATGATACTATGCAATAGTTATAGTTCTGTCTCTTGTAGTGCAGAGGGATGACATTCTGGTGGGATTTTTTTGAGGGGTGAGAGGCAGGAGAACTGGGAATAAGTTTGTAATTCACAAAGACTCAATATATATCAGGAGTTACTGCTATGATTCTTGTCATCAACATCATGTCTTCCTGGGAGTTGAGAATGTAACTGTAAATTTAAATGGAGGACTAAATTAAACATTTTCTCTATGTGAAAAGACAAGGTTGTTTTAAATATCAGTTTTTTTAAATATGCCCTGGTACCTTATGTAGTCTTAACTAATGCTATTTAATACTATTTTCATATTTGGTCTTTGAGGAAGCTTATGCAGGACACCAGATTTTGTATTGCTATAAAGCATTTAAAGAACAGTTTGTTTATCAAAAGCTATATGTAATAAATTTTCAAGTCAGCATTGTAGTTATCCTTTGGAATGGTCCTTCAGGTTTCTCTTTCTGTCCTGGGAAAGCTCTTCACATTTCAACTATGAAACCCATTTTTTAGAAGTTTTAGTAGTAAAGCAATGCCGTTTACAAAGCTGCCAATATTCACACATTGGGAATAATTAACATAATTCCAAGGTGAGGATGTAAGAATGGCTTTTCTACACATATAATCTCAGTGTCTTGGTTAGAAATAACATTTTTAAGACAGTGCTTTGGAAAGTGGTCCATTTTGGAGCTGCTTTTCAAGCTGAGTGCAACACCAGACCATTTCCTGCCACCTTTATCTATACTTAGGAATACTAAAAGAAAAAATTTTAAAAAATCCTTTAATTTACAACACTTTATGCAGATCTGCAGAAGAAAAATCTGTATAGTCACAGTAGACATTTAAGTTTTACTTACTTGTTTTCAGAAGCACATATGTGCCTAACTAATCCTGATACATGATTTCCTATTTACCTGAAGTTTTAGTGATTCCTGGATCGTACCTTGAATATGCTGTCTTTTCCATGGCTTTCTAGTTCACAGACTCTTTTGTATATGCGACAGTTAATTTCTACCTGAGTGATGTAGGAACAGAAATAGTTACGTTACTTTCTTTGCTGACTGCCGTGAAAGAGAGGATGTGTGCTATTTTCCATATTAGTGAGCCAGTTTCATATATTCATAGCTTTCTTAAGCAAGAAGGGTGAAAACAGTCTGAGTTCTTAGTTTTTGTTTGCTTTCTGTTTTCACGAACATGGGTTACTGGAACTTACCTATATTCAAAATAAAGTGCTCTTTGTATGGTTCTCTCATGAAAGCTATGGGAATCAAACTAAATAAATCTCTAGATGCATTCTGCAGAAATCACACTTTTAGTCATAGGTACTTTTTAAGGGGTTGCTCTCAATTGTTAAAACTTGATTTACATGTAGATTTTTTTAATCTAAAATATTCAAGTCTTATTTGGCAAAACTTACATCACGTTATACCAGTGTGAGGTATTTCCCACCTTATGGCTTCAAGTGTGATAGCAGAATTTTAACTATAATCATAGTTACCTGGCTTAGTATTCAGTACCTTTTTCAGCACAACTACATTAACTTGATACTACAAACAGACAGATTTGTATGTTTTTACTCCATAAATTGAGACATACCTTCGGTCTAAGCATGTATTATTGTGTTTTTGAAAATCACACATTGAATGTAAAGTGTTCATGCACTATTTTTTTTGAATCTGGCAAAGTAGAGTTGATGTGTTAATTTAAATAATACAGGAGTGATCTGTGTCGCAGAGTTTGCTTTTTCTATGTAGCTTTCTCATCTTTCATATTCTCAGGTTTTCCGTGCAGTTTCTACCTTTTGAATTAGATGCAAATTAAGAATACTTTAACATCAAGAAGATTATATAATTTTCCTGTTTTTTTTTTTTTTTTTGCAACAAGTTGGTAATGGTAGGATATGACTTGTCATTGATGTCTCATGTCATTATTAAAGGTCTTAATTAAAATGTGCTTTAGGAGGCTGGTCATATCATATAATCTTATATAGGCACCTCTAAGTAACTGATTTCTGATGTTTTGCTGCTTTTAATAACTGATAACTCATTGCTGTTTCAGTGGATGTAGAGAACAGTGCATTAATTTTTCTAGTTGGTGTATTTCATTCAACTTCCTTCATTTTGGCAGCATGTACTTTAATAAGCTACTAAGAGCAACTTAACAATATGCAATTGCATGGCATTTACACTTTAAAAAAGTATCTAATAAATGTAGAGGTGTATAGGAGGTTCACCAGGATTATCAATTATGCAATCATTACTGTGATTCTTTCAGTAAAAGGAAGATGCCTCTCGTGTTCGTAGTTAATGGTGAGATGCTTGACTGTAGTGAAGTACAACTTCCTTCTTCAAAGGAAGTATTTAGGAGTGTTTAGTCTTTTATTTCACTTTTTGGCCTTAGGATTCTAGTAGGTGTGACATCAGCTGCTAGTGCAGTCTCTCACTTGAGAGTTACTATGTATGTATATATTGGCTATTGTGTGCAGTACTGTGTACTGTTTCAGCACCTACCAAGTGATGCATATAATGCACACTCCTCAGTTTAACTCATGCCTGACTTCAGAGTTACTGAATTATTTGTGTCCTAAGCCTACCATTCTTTTTTTTTTTCCTTTTTTTTCATTCACACATGCATAACAGAACAGCAAATTGGCGTGCTGCTAGCATACTGAATGTGGTCAAACAATGCTGCTAAATCTGTCAGGCGAAAGGAGGCGTCACTTGTGCTAATATAGCTATTGCTGGTCCTGTTTCATCCCTGCATTAGATGGAGCACTAGCTGTTTTGTGTAGCTGGACTTCCGTTGTGTTCTTTCTCTCTGGAGAATGGGATCTGTCAGAATGCATCATGGTTCTCACTGGGGAAAAACAATGTCACAGTCCTGAAGGGGTGAAAAAATGAGTCAAGCCTTAAAAGGTCATGAGAGTTTAAAAACAAACAACAACACAACATTGGAGATTTTTAGTATACAGCATCTGTAAAGTACTTTTAGGCATAGAGAATCATGGAGTTCTTGCGGCTAGAGTTTTAAAAACACCAGCTATGCTCTGGTGTTTTTAAGTACATTTTAAGTACAGGGTGTTAGTGCAGAGAATTGTGGATGAGAAACTGTGTTTAGTGTAACAGAAGTAAACAGAACAACTACTGCTACTTCAAAGTTTTTGCTGTCCAACAAAAAGCAGACAGAGAGAAAATGACAGTAATGATTAGCAAGCTAAGCTGTTACTGCAGTACACACTGCAGGGCTGACTTGCAATTTTTATGTGTATCTACAAGTTTTTAGATGATATTTGAGTGAACTGGCTTTGTGTACAATAAGTGAGACATCTTGCCAGTTGTAAAGTCTAGGTAAAACAAAAAGGTGACTTTTTTCTACTGAGTGTCATGTGGAACAGGTAATTCTTCCACCACTCTACCTGTGAATGGGTCAGTGGCACAGCTACTTCTGAGTGGATTTTGTAAGAATTGAGTATTCCATTTGAGTCAGCAGCTCAGTAGAGAACTAACATAGTAAGAAGAACAAGGAACAGGATTCTACTGAGATACTCGGCAGGATAATTTTATGGTGAATTTGAAGATGGATGCTGAAGTAGTGTAAAGGATAAGGGTGTATTATACAGTGGGACAGGAGAGGGAAGGAAAGTAAGGGAAGGGGTTGTGCATCTTTTGGCAGAAGAAAGCTGAATTTAGTCATTTTGCACAACTCCACCCTCAGAAGCACCATGGGAAAGAATATGAAGATACTTGGTTGCTGCCGTGGGCCATCTGGACATCATAGAATAGTTTTGGTTGGAATAGACCCTTGATCATCGAGTCCAACTGTAAACCTGACATTGCCAAGTTCACCACTAAACTGTGTCCCTAAGTGCCACGTCTGCGCAACTTTTAATTACCTCCAGGGATGGTGACTCAACTACTTCCCTGGGCAGCTTGTTCCAGTGCTTGACAACCCTTTTGGTGAAGAAATTTCTCCCAGTACAAGTCAGCATATCAGTAATAAATGAAGTGAGTCAGGAAAGAATAGAGTTTTGAGGGGTCTTAAAATAATAACAAATAGCTTCTTGTCTTGGTTTTTTGTTTCAGATACAAAACAGGAACCTCTGAGAAGCTAGAGACTAAGAGCTAAGAAATCTCTGCAGCTGTGATATGAACTGTGGTCCTTAACACACACAATATAAATTAGCTCAGTGGGTTAGAGCATGGTGCTGGTAACACCAAGGTTGTGAGTTCAATCCCTGTATGAGCCATTTACCGAAGAGTTAGAGTCAGTGATTCTTGTGGATCCCTTCCAACTCAGAATACTCTGTGAATCTGTGAAACACCAACAACGGCCCCTTCCTCTCCCCTCACAGCCCCCCCCAAAAACAAACAAACAAAAAAACTAACAAAAAACACACCCCCAACAAACCCAAACAAGCAGAAAACCAAACAACAACAGAAGAGTCTTTGTCAACACCCAAGATGAACTGTTAAGCTTGACAGTGAAATGTTAAGGCTGTGATATTTCTTTGGAAGATCAGTCTGTGATTTTGCGCTATGCTTTTTTCAATTTCTGCATTACTCGATATTTTATAGTGCCTTTGTAAGATTTTGTGACAGGAAGATAGACAGTGCTGGATCTGATCTGTGATTACAGGAAAGCCACATGGCTTAGTTTTTAAAATCCAGAATGTATTTTGTCTATTTCCAAGCCCATTTCAATGTGAGGAGCAGACTAACAAAAGACTGAATTGCCACTAGTGAAGTCACATTGGTTTGTTTAAATTCTTTTACATCTGTGACGTGAAGTTTTCTTAGGCCTGCCTACTGTCCTTACTGGCTTTACTTTTACTAAAAATGAGTCATGCTTGCGTAAGTAATACAATTTTTCTACTTCTTTGTAATGTATGATGCATTTTCAGAAGAAGGAAAAACAAGATAGCCAGTCTTTCCTTGAAGTTAATGTGTCACAGTTATTTTGTTAAAGTTTCTATGGGATACTTTTTGTGAGAAGGTTCTTCTGATATTTAAAACAAGACTTCACCTGACAATATTTGACCAAAAAGGCTTCTATTATTTTAGTTCCTTCTGAGGTGATAATGCAATGAGAGGGCCTTTATTTCTTTACTGTCTTGTTTTTCTGCAGCAGTATTGGTTTTGATAGGATTGAAGAGTGAAACAGCTAACTTGCTCTATTTATACTATCAGTTCAGTAGTGGAAGTGTTTGTCATGTTCTCAGTTTTCTCACAATTTTGTAGGTTTTTTTCTGGAGTCCCCAGTTTGCTTCAAATTACTTATCTGCTAATAAGGCTTCTGCGAAATACCTGACTGCCCTGCTAAGCACCACAAATATGTCTTTCCTCAAACTTTTCAGTCTCTAAAAATGAGTTTTTCCTCAGCAGAAGGAGGACAGGGTGACGGAATAGTTGCTGTAACTGCAGTTTTTCATGCAAAAATGAAGGAAAATTATTTTGGTATACATTTTATTTAGGCGTCCTTATTATACAGATCTGTCATTGCTACAGAATTGTTAATATGGGAAATTGTAGTATCGTTGTGTCCTTATTTATTCGTATTCAAACTGACTGCCATTTTCCACAGGGCAGCTTGTGCACTTCTGTGTTAATGCCAGCTTTTTCAGATAGCCAAATAGGAATGTCCATTGCCATTGCACAAGAGGTCTTCTGGGCTAGTCCTGTGGTCTTTCCTGTCCGTACAGCGAGTTTAGTTTTCATAGGCGTTTATTGTGCATATGTAGCCATCTGCACTTTCAAAATTAAAACGTACTTTCAGTCATTTTCAAAACTTACGTTACTCTAAGACTGCTCACCTGAGATCTTTCTTGTGGCATAACAGGGAATTCTACAGGTCCAAAAGTGTTGTGAGCCAGGGAAATTCCCATACGTTACCCAAGGCAGGCCAAAACGTAGATATGAGCCAAACTGTATTTTCAAAGAAACCAGATTATGAGGAAGTTATTATCCTCTCCTGTTATATTCTCTTGAAATTAAGGGTCTGTATGATATAAACTATTTATAGTGCCATAAGTAATCCAAACTACTGGTTTTCAGTGTGCCCCGTCCCTGAAAGTCTTCAAAGCCGCGTTATATGAGGCTCTGAGCAACCTGGTCTAGTGAAAGATTCCCTGCCCGTGGTGAGGTTGTGGAACTAGGTGATCTTTAAGGTCCTTTCCAATCCAAACCATTCCATGGTTTTATGGCTTGTGCTACTGCAAACCTCTTAAACTGAGTTAAGCCTGGAAAAGCAAATCATGCAGAGGAATCCTAAACCTCCTATAGATCCAGTAAGATTCTCACTGTCTCTAATTTCCATGATCATAGCGAAGATTTTTTTTTCTTTTTTCCTAGGGATTCAAAGAGGTCCATGCACATATTCCAATTTAAGTTCAAAGTTATTAGATATGTGGTTTTACTGTGCATGCTGCACCGCAGTGCAAGATAGCTGTGTCTGTGCTTATGTATCTGGTGGTTGACTTTGCGTATGCTGTGAGTAGGTTTGTGGAAAAGGATCTTTTGCGTCAAGCTGGTGCTAGTAGAAATTGATGCCCGCATTTAAGAACTTACCTTGTCTACCCAAAATCTCACTGATCCTTTGTTTGAAAATTACCACAATTATATGATATGACAGTAGCGTGTTTCTACATGTGCTAAAGTTTCATTATAAACACCATAGTCAATAGAATTGATTACCTTACCCCTGAGCAGGCATCTAGCAGCTAATCAAGCTAATGGCGTTTGTTTTCATTGGCTGATAGACAAAACCTTCATTGACTACAGTGGGTTAACAGGTTTGTACACTTTAATTGGGGTGTCTGCCTGTAAGTGTCATAATTTTAAATAATATCCTGATTCCTGATGATGGTGCAAATACAGGTCTTGTCTTTCCAAACACATTCTGGATATCTCCTAATAAGATTGCTACTTATGTTTGCCTTTCTGAATTTGTTGGTTTAAGTTTTTTAACTACAGGAAGTAACGTAAAAGCATGGTTTGTAGAGAGGTGGTGAAGATGATGCTTTCTTTAGATCTCCAATGCTTGATTTCCTTTGCATAGTAAAAAACACTCAAACACACTTTTACAATGAACAGGAAGTTAAAAGACTGCATATATGCCACAAACTCAGCTGTAGCTGTTCATTCTGCAGTAGGAGGCAAGTTTTTCTTACTGAAGTTAGTGTGGGACACCACACACAAAAGCTCTCTCTTCGCTGCTTTTTAGGTGTCTGGTGTTCAGGCATGTTCTAAAGACTTCATTTTATGTAATGCAGTTATTTTTTCTTTTTGGCAATGTATTGCTTTCAATAGTTTACATCTTCAGGATAGCCTTGGTTTTTCATTTATCGCACACTGCTGATACCTATCCTTAGTGTCTAATCTAAGACTCCATGAGAATCCTGCATCACATACATCCCTTTAAAAATTTCCCTGCCACAGTACCACCACCTACAGAATTTACTGCAGTGTCTGTTACAGTATATCCCTGTGCAGCTCCCTAGGCCCAGGCCCACTCTGTGCTGCTTGTTCCACTCTGCCTCAACTTCCAACCTTAATTCCTGTCTCGGTTTGAGAGACAGGTCTCTGCTAAAGGAGGCAGACGCCTTCCTTAGAATAGAAAAAATGTGGACCCCCTTCCCTCCGAATTGTTATAATTTTGAAATTAAGCGGCTCTCAGGCAAAGATATGAGAATAGGAATAACAGTTCTTTACTAGTATATCTAATGAGGCAAAACCAACAACGGCTTTGGTATTAACAACAAAACAAAAGCACAAAAGCCCAGTAAGAATCCGTGTCGGCCGCGGGCACCTTCCCCTTTGGCGCCGTGCCGGTCACAGCTGGCAGGGGCGCTCCGGCGGCAAGCTGGGACGGCAGAGACGGGCAGAAAGTCTTGGGACGGTGGAGAAGATATATCACAGTCTGGAGCCGCAGTGGGAAAAAATCCCCGGGAGGTCTCAGCAGGCAGGAGGTGCGAGGCTACAGATCAGCGAAGGCTGGGAGCAGCCCCGAAAGAAGCGGCGGGGGCCGGGCTCCCAGGGAGGCAGGCAGAGGAGGGGGTCGGGGCACCCAGGCAGATGGTAAGAAAGTCCTTCCCTCAGTGAGGTGAGTGTTAATAAGGTCTCAGTGTGAAGGTCTGCTCTTACGAGCAGGGGCTCACCCGCGGCAAAAGAAGCAGGACCAGGCTGGTCCCCGACGACAGCCGAAAAACTCCTCTCCAAACAGCCTCGGCCGCCTCCTTCCTCTTCTCCAGTCGAGCAGCGAGAGAATGAGAGAGTGTCCGAGCCCCAGGAGAGAGGGTTGTCTCCCCACTCCCTGCCGTCTCCTGTCTCGCGGTATTTTCCCCCCACCTGGGCACTCCCAGGTAACGAGAGAGAGGCCACCCCGGCCTTCTCCCCTGAGCTGATAACCCCCTTTGTCTGTGAAGTGTCCAGTCGTTACGGCCCATTAGCCACACCTATGGGGAAAATTCCTCAAGAAAGAGAAAAAACCCAACAAAACAAAAGAAGAAGAACTCAAACCCCTACAATTCCCAAAGTGGGACAAGAGTATCTCTCTCATCATGGTACTCGTTTTGTGTTTTCTAGCAGCATGCAGGGTCATCAGTTGATGTGTGAATACTGGTTTGTGGGGTTTTGTTGTGGTGGATGGGGTTTTTTTGTTTGTCTGTTTTTGTTGGGATAGTGGACCCTTAAGAAGAAAGGAGAAGACATTCTTAGGTCTTTTGTTTACCTTGTAGTTCACTTCCCATGTCACTGGAGAGGCCTAGCCGTCTATTTAAAGCATCATTGTGGAAAGCAATTAATCTGGAGAGCAGAAAAGGAGTCCCATCTTTCCAAAATCCCACCAACCCTTTGTCTGGAAGAAAAAAAAGGAATGATGTGGTGTGCCAGTAACATGCTGTATTTTTACTTCTGTCTGTCAGTTTAGTTTGTTTTTAAATTGCAAGGGGATTAGGGGTAAAATTGTTCACTTATGATGTAGGAATTGGCATTTCAGACACTAAATGGATTTCTTTGTCAACTGCAGATCTAAGATACTGATGAAAATCTGCTTTAAAGTAAGAGTTTCTCTCTTCCATGGCCTTTAGCCTTTATTCTGCAGAATTCAAGTATGCCTGGTTTTGGTCCCTAGCATAAATCAGATTGATGCTTCTTGGAGCAAAAGTGCTCTGCATCCCTAACTGAGACGAGGAGAGCACCTATTACATTTATAAAACTGCATGTTGAATGCGTGTTTAGATTTTTCTTCTTTTTGATTTTTCTTTTACTGTATGTGTTAATACCCTGTTTTCTTTTGCAGACCCTTGTGATAATATGAGAGAGATTCTCCAAAATGTGGCCAAATTACAAGGCGTGTCAAATATGAGAAAACTAGGTCACTTGAATAATTTTACTAAGGTAAGAGCTCAAATAGTGTCATAGAACAAGTGATTGTATGGGTAAAATGTTTTGTATTTACTCTGTCAGACATTGGCTGGCACATTCATGAAATTGCTTAGTATCACAGAACAGTACTTGAAGCTTAAATATTGTGGGAAAGGAAGGTACCAAATAAGGACAAGGAAATACATGAATGCATGATTATGCTGAAGTTTGCATACCTGCTGGCTGAATTTTTGTAGTATTTCAGTGCTTAGAAGATGGAAATATCTCCCAATTAACGGATTAAGTTGCATAACTAGAGCTAAAGGTTTGGTTCCTGCTCTGAGGAATTGAAATCAAAAATGTAAAATGCCAGACTTTCTGGATGTAAACTGATTGAGTATGGTGAGGGGGGAGGACTATCAATGCACGTTATATGCTATGTTTTGGACACTATAATTATAGAGTAGGAACTGCAACTTTCACAGCAGTTTTCATAATAAAAAAGATTTAAAGGGTCCTTTTCTGGAATATGTCAATGTTGATCATTTTTGATGTGCTTCTTCCAAATCATGGATGTGGGACAAGTACATGCTGAAAATACAAGAGATGTATTGGAAACTGTCATTGTGAGCTGACGAGGCAAGAATTAAGCAAGTAGCATTTTTGAGGTAAAAGAGAAACCTATGGAGAGAAGCTGAGACGACTCGTGGGAGGTGGTCAGGGATTTAGGGAAAAGGTGTTCATTGTAGGATGGTGAGTGGTTGTGGTTGGACCAGTGTTCCTTTTGTCAGTGCAAAGGAAACATGCATTGCAGTCAGTGAGGCAGGAGACTTTGGAGCTTCAGTGCGAGCCTTACCCAAATTGATTGACTCATAGAGGGACTTGACGTGTTGTACACCTTTCTGATAGAGATAGGGCAACACACCTGAAAATGAAAACGGAGTTCCTGTGACTGAGGATAGATCACTGGCAGCCAAGAAATAAACGGAGTAGAGGAGAATTTGGGGGATAAAATACGGTTTAAATTATGGTCGCAGATAAGTTTGTTACGAAGAATTGAGTAAGGTTGCCAGGAGTCCAGTCGACATTTTTGAACCTATCTTAAGTGAAAGAGCGAATACTCAAGGGAAGGTGTGGGGAACCAGTTGATAGGAGAAAGATAAACATGCATGATAACCTTTGAAGTAGGCATCTTGGCTGTTAAAGGTACTCCTTGTGAGATTGACCACTTCAGTGGTAATGTGTAAGATTTAATTAACAGGAGAGTGAGTACTGAGAACAAAATCGCAGTAACAAATTAATTTATCTTCTAATGCATTAGTAGCAAATCTGTAAGTGCTCCATTTTCTGAATTGGTTCAGAACATGTGTAGGTGCATAGCATTCTCTAAGGAACTGAACTTCACAGTAATATCTCTTCTTTGAGTCGTTGACTTTTGTCTGTCAGATCTCAACCATTGACAGAATGCTGCTGTTTTCACTGGGATTCCAAAATGTGTTGCAGGAAAGCCCTTTATTCTGCTAGAAAAGTCTGATACATAGCTAGGTTTCCTTTTTGTGGTAATCTGGAAACTTTGAAATGTGAATGCTTTCAAATTCTCTACTTGTCTTAAAATTAAAGAGCTGGTTTAGATTTGTAGATGCACGATTTGTAGTGAAAAGTAAATATTTGAATCTATGGATCTTAAAACAGGGTCAATTTTGCTGTTGAAAATCAGATGTTAAGCATCCATAACTGTATTAAATTAATAAATATGCATATTGTAATTAAAAGATGAACCAAATGTTCTTTTTAAAAGACAGTTTTGAGAGATTGCATAATTCCATAATTGAATATTTGAAGAATATTTGGGGATTTTGTTAAACCCAATATTGAAAATGGAAAATACTTACAGAAATGGAAGGATGATTTTCATAAATTGCACTGGAGTCTGGCAGGAGATTACGAGTTTGTAAAAAGGAACTTAAAATTAGATATGATGATTGAAGATGGAGACTGTAGATCATAACTTGATTTTGATTCTAAATCAGAATCACCCTGCATGAGGGAATCATACTACTCAATTTAATATTGAACACTTGTTCTTATATTCATCTCCCTGGAATATGTGCTTTATAAGTGTACAACTTAATGCATTTGGTTTTAAACCTCTTCCTATTTTCATTTGAACTGTAAATGCAGTTATGAGAATAGAATAAAAGTTGCAAATTGTACTATATTGTCTGCCTTGTGGTTGGAACAATTCTGTGTTTTTCATTCCAGTGGTTAAAAGTGAAAGCCTGGAGCTTGGCGAGATGGTTTTATTTCCTTTTTGCACTCTGTTCTTCTACCATGAGTTGGTATAGACTCAGTTCCTCTTTTGTGAGACAGGAGTGTAAGTAAGATTGATGTGCTAAGGGCTGAGAATGTTTGTATCCTGTCTTGGAATTATAGTAAATATGAACTTTGTTTGTTTATAAATTGTTGTATTTTGTGGTCCATTTTTGAAGAGCTACTTGTTATCTGGGATATTTGTGCTATGGACAGGGAAAGAACATTTGAAAATTTTCAATAGCATATTTCAGATAAAATAATATGGAAAATCTATTATTCTCCTGCTAGAAATATTATTATACTTAAAAGAAAACATCTGAACTAGTCTAAGCAATTGCTCCCAACTACCCCACATTTTTACTTCAAAGACTGTGAATCTCACTGTTCTAGTTCTTCAGTCAGGGAAAGCAAAGTTTTTATCACCCGGAAACAAGTAATGTAATTTACTCCAAATGTGGAGTTTCCTAACAAGGATCATGATAGACACCAAGTTTAGTATTATTTTCAGGACATCTAGGGTTTGTTACGTTCGAGTTTCTTTACTTGAAACTGGACTGGATTTTTAAGGTGAGATCTGTTCCCCTTACCTCCCTTTTTTGAAGGAGCAGGAACATAATCATCCTTTAAAAATTACTGAACTAGTACTGAACTAGACTCTAGGGTTTTATGTAGAAGTTAAATACTTTAAGTAATTTTTTTTTTAAATAATGGTAATCAGAAGTCAACAGGAGTTACTAGTTCATCTGCAAGAATGCTACAGTAAAGCAGATACTTTATATGAAGCTTGTATTGTCTAGGTGCTGTAACTCCTGTTTCATTGCTACTTCTCTTTAAGAGACTAGTCACGTTTGGATCTCCACAGCACCCATTATTACTGTGCAAAGTATGCTTTATACATGGTAGTTTACAAAAATTTGCATTTCATTTATGAAGTTTTTGCTAGTACTACTTACTAGCTAAGTCATTAGTGTTCAAGTTCTTTGCTCTTTATCTGCAGAATGTGGGTTGTTCTTGCCTAAAAGGTGGTCTGAGTTTTCTGCTCCAGGAAATTAGCATTCCCAGTCTGGTGATGCACAGGCTATGGAAAGGTGTATTTAGTTCTGAATTTTAGAAGCAGCAGACTTAGAAATTTATCTGCTTTGAATGAGAGCACAGTCCTCCTCTGCTTCTTGTCACCTAGTAAATGAAGCTGCAGTTTTGTGGGCAAAAGCTTTTATGAAGTACTGCTTCAATCTGTATTCCTTTCAAGCTACCCTATTTAAGCTAACTTATGTTCTGACCCGAAAACCATTTGAGGGTTTGACCTCCAGTAAATGGTCAGTGATACTTTCAAATGTCACGTCAGTTCACAAGTTTGGTATATGCATTTAGTTCCAGTAAGCTGAGTAGGATTACCCATCTTTAATTTATATGGCCACCTACATAAGGCAAGCACCTTGAAGTTTCCCAGCTTCTGCTGATTAGTAACAAAACATTACAGTTACTTCTTTTGGGTTTTCCCCACCCCCATGAGAAGTAGTAAGTGATAAATCACTGAAAACCAGAAGAAACTGTACAATTGCATTTACCTAGTGGAAAATATCTTTGTGATTTGAAGTATTTATTTATAATCCTCTATTATAGAAGGTTTATCCCACTGGGGGCTTCTGAGAGATCCTTCATACCTTTGTAAAGGTAAAAGGATATTTTAATAACAAGCTGAAAAAGAAATCCACAGATGTTGTGGGAATTTCTGTTTTTCTTTCAGAAAAAAGTTACTTCATAAAGGGCAAAACCAATTCATTTTAGATATAAACTTAGCAATGGATCAGCATCAGTAATATAGTGATGTGGAAAATTATGTTTTCAATCTGTTCGAAACTAATTGTCATTATTTAATGAAGCTCTACTATTCTGCTCTGTGTATCTGTTAGCTTTTGACCATGCTGCTGACTTTCACTAGGATGGTATGGATTGAGTGGCTTGGATATGGATATGACCATAGAGGCTTTCATGGATTGTGTCTCTGATTCAGTCTGTCACTGTCTCTTTGTGTTTTGCAAAACCCAGGTATCTTAGACTGAATGTATTGTCTGACTGTAACATTCATCCAGGTAGATAAACTGCTGTGGCAAAACCTGAAATCTCAGATGTAGCCGATAGGAACAGAACATGTACTTGGAGAAATTCAGCTGTGTAACAAAATGTGTCTAAATCCAGAGTCCACAGTTGAAGTAGCAGCTTCTCTTAAGACTGATATCTACAAAGCAGTCTTCACTTAAATATTACCAGTGGTGGCTCAAACTGTATTTCCAAAGTTAGAATGCAATAATTACATTCTGAATGCGCAGAATAATATAATATTTTTACCTAGGAATTGCTGTGGCTATTCTGCTAAATATAAATTTGAATGGTCTCAAATGTGCACTCCACTTGTGTATGCTGTTGACCTCCTATGGTTTTGTTGTTCTGAGCTACTGTTTCCAAGACATGTTGATATGTTACTCATATTGCTGTGACTCATCTGAGTAGTATGAAAAACTCATAGCTGACAGTAAACATGAAAAAAACCTTCACTGTAAGTTAGTCACTATCTGGCCTAATGTACACTCCATTTTGTCCTAATATTTAATCTTACCCTCAGAGAGTCTTTGCTATGCTCAGTCACTGTGTATTTTAATTTTAAAGTGGACTCATTTGCAGTTTTAACTCACAAAGTATACTCTGTCTGGTTTTGTTTGTAAGTGTATAAAAACATATAAAATTTCTTGTGGGTATTTAAAAATGTATACTTTTTATAGGTAAGATCTATGTATGGAAAATATAAATAACATAAATATATAAATAATTTCATTGTTCCAGCTATTACATTATAATCCATTGCCATTTTAATGAACTATGTCAGTGTATAGCCAAAGGTAAATTTCAGTATTCTGGTACTGCTTGTCTACAGAGTTACACTATCATGGTATGTGTGTTAATTGTTAAATCTTACAGTCAAACATCTGACAGTTACTTGGCTTTGTCCGGAATTCAGCCATCTACAAATACCACTGCATTTGGGCCAGAGTCATTGATCTGCTTAATGTTGATTGAAGGTGAAATGAGAAGAAAGCGATAAAGTTTTTTTGTATAATATATTTAAGACCAGGCATTTACAATGTAGCAAATACCCAAGGAATTGGGACTAGCTGAACAGTCTGTTCTTTATAGCAGTCCCATGACTTTTTTTTCCCTGTAAACTAAATAAACCAAGTGGCTCAGCCTTCATGGGTGGATTTTCTACCTGCCTTGTACATTTTTCTGCTATACTTTTTCCACGTTGCTCTTAAAATGTGGCACACAAAATTTTGTTCTTGCTGTTTTGAGAGCAACCTATGAAATGGAAAAAGTCTTTTAATCTCAAACATAATGCAGTCCTATTAGTATTTCCAGATAAAAAATTTGTTTTATATTTTGTTTTAAATTAACACTCTGAGTGTTAATTTCTGGACATTTTCTGTTTCTCTGCTGACTTACTTTCATTTCTTATGTGTCTATTAATGTGTTGTACCCTGAAGGATATGATATATTGTTCCTATTATTTAGTTAAATCTTCTTACTGAGTTTTTGGGAACTCCTTTCAAGTCACTGAAACATTTTTAAGTTCTGGTCTTGCTGTCCATCTTTTTAGGCCCTTTTCCATCTGGGACATATATAAATTACAAGGAAAGTTAATGCATAAGTACTGGTGTCCCATTATAAGGAGAATAAACTAGTAGCTATATTCTTTTCTGTGGGAGGAGTATTTCAGATGTGTGCACAGACGCCATCAAACACTTCCATAATTATTACTGTCAAATTCAGAAATTTATATCCAAACAGCAGTTAAACTTGATGAAAGTTTTAACTTGTCAGGTTACATGACTGTGTCTGAATTTCAAGATAAGGTCAAGTTCTTTTCAGCATCGGTGAAGATGTGTGCAGTGGGAGCACATACGTAGGAGAAAACGGTATTGAGGAGCTAATAACCACTCTATGTATTTGGTGAGAGTGACAACCAGACTAGAACTGGTCCAGTGAACTGAATGTTTTTTAGCGATGCAGCAAGTTAGGTGGATTCCTGGAACACATCAAATGCTCCCGTTTAATCTCAGGACTGGTCAAGATGCAAACCAGTGGTAAGTGTGGTCATAGGAGACTAGCTTCACTAATGCACTAGTGTGCACTAAGCATAGCAGCTTTCTAAAAAATTAGTTTTTCCTACATGGGAAAATTCAGTGGGTTTTTTTAAAGTAGGAAAAATAGACTGTTGAAGACAATCTGTTATGTTAAGTTAGAATTTCTCATTTGTATCTGGGGTGGAATGCTGGGGAGAGGTTTAGATGTATAAATGATTAGCCTAAACAAGTGTTGATGTAACTGTCTGAAACTGAACAATGAACTGTTTTTACTCATTATCTTCTCACACTGTTTTGCTTACACTCTGCCAGCCAATTTTTACAGTTCATAAGATGTCAATAGAAATGCCAAAGCAGCAGAGGTGGCCTTAGGCAGTCCAACAACATAGCATAAAAATAGATTGATGTTAGGAAGTGACATACTGTCATAACCAGTTAATGCATCAGTTGTCTAGTTTTATTATCACTTAAATTTGAAAGGTGGTAAAAAAGAGGTTATGTAAAAACTTTCCTTATGTTTTATAATCATCTTTGGTTAAGAAAAATGCAAAATCCAAAATAGTTCGATTAAATTATTGGAGCCCAAATGGGTAGCTGATCCAGGCCAATTTAATAATGTCTCATTAACACTCAGCATTATCACTAGGTATTTTTCCTGAAAAACAGTTTCGTAAGATGTAATGTGATCCTCGAATCATTTCTACTTGTTGAGTATAAACCTAAGTACTGTTTGAATTTAATGATCTTGCTAATAAAATGGGTTTACTTAAAAGCAGAGTTTCTGTGCAATATGCCATTTTTTCAGATGGAGGTGAACAGTAGAACTGAAGCATGGAACACACTAAATATTCTACTTACAGTAGCCTTGATTTAGCTGTTCGTTTTGTTTATTATAAATGTCTTATTGTTAGCAGTAAATACACATAAAGAATGTGTCACAGGGTTTGATATATTACAATATTTTCGGAGCAGAGGTAATGACTAGTTAGCACAAATACTTCCTTAATTCCTTACTGAGGAGAAACTTAATACTGCACTGATTTAGAACTGCACACATGCCTGTTTTGAAAACAGAGGACAAAGTGCAAAGCTATTGCAATCAGTATTAGTCACTTAAGTTTTTGGAAGTGCTTAGAAAAGTGCTTTGGGATTTGGACACGATAATATTTTATAATTTTAGCCAGGGATAGTAGGTGAGATTACTAGGACTTTTTTTGCTGCTCTTGCAAAGAAGAACAGCCTCAGCTCTTCTCAGAGGAGAGATTGTTCTCCTTTCCTCAAGAGGCTAAAACATTGGCAACCTACGTTGCTCGTTTTTAGCATTGTTTTGGACTTAAAAACTGTTCTTGTAAATCTTTCCTGTTCACAATGACTAGGTATGATTGAAATGTCCAGTTTGTGACAGTTTATAGCTGTCTTTTTGTGTGTATAAATTCAACCTTTGCTTTGATTTTTCAGAGGTACAAGTTCTACAGAATGGATGGCAGGCCAAGACCAAATGTCAGTTACAGGACACTTGGCAATGCCTTCTGATTTTTTTGTACTTCTGTGCTAATGTGACAAAACATGACAGTGGACCATCAGTGACAGTCTTTGTTTCAGAACTCATACCTGAGCCCCTGCAGATTTGCTTTGACTTCAGTCATTTTTGCTCTCTGCTCAAACTACCAGTTGCCCAGCTTGCAATCTAGTGCTGAAAAATGGACTGACCAGTACACAACTTACACAACTGTGCAACCTTTTTTTGGTATGAAAATCCACAGGTGAGTCTCCGTATCTGGTGTGTATAGGAGCAGAGTATGGACAGCAGAAATTCTCAGGGAAGTCTGAAGCTGGTACTTGTCTTCTGCTGCAAATGAAATTCCTCAGTTTTTTTCGAAAGCATTTCCCAAAATCTACAGTTTTTCTTGGTCATTTTTGGAGAGCTATAAATAATAGATATTTTCTTTTATTTTCAGCTTCTTTGTAATACTGGCCATGCTGAAGAAAAACTAGGTTTTACCTATGACAGCATCATAATATGGTAAGTAATAAAAGGCACTAGAGCAATCCTAGGGAACTTCAGTTGTTTTGGTGCAATTAAATAAATTTCGTTTGTACTTCTGAACTAGTATTTTGTATTTATAATATGTTTGAAATTTCATAATGCAAGTATGTAACTGCAAATATTTTAGTGAGTAAAATCAGAAATACCTCACTTTTGGGCAAACAGAGAAAACCTCCCCCCGAGTTAGAAGTGTTGATTTCTTCATTATATTCCTCACAGATGTAAAAGTACCTCTAAATATTTCAGTACTTGTAGAAAGCACTTCTAATAAAAACGTACATCAAAGTACAGAGCATACTCTTGATACAGAATCAGGATCTAAAGATCAGTATTTTAGGTTGTATTGGTATGTGTATGTCCATGTAGCACTGCTTTCCCTGCTACTGACATGCCCTGTGTATATACTTTTAAGTGGAATTTCTATCTATTTTGTGGCCATTTCTGACTGTCACATGTAACTAATGCTTATTTCCACACAGAAATTTGTAAATTTGTCTTGAAGACTAGCACTGGTGACAAAAGCAAATAAGATCTAATATTTAATGCATTTCTGTGTTCTTTTAATTTAGATCTCACTTAAGGAAAAAGCTTAGGAAAGCTAATTGCTCTTTGAGTAAAATGTTGGGAAACCATGTGTAATTGGTTATGGAAATACTGTGACTCATTTTCTTAACTAAAACTGATGTCTTTATCTTTTTGACTAGCTGCATGTTTTCACTGCATGCTTAAAGATAATGACACATCTCTTTTTGGTAGCTTTTGCTTTTGAGTGTTGAATCTCATGATAGTCTTGTCCTTTGTAGTGGTTTCACTGTGCCAGTTCTTTAACTAGTCTACAGCTTCCTCGTGAGGGGAAGAGGAGGGGCCGGCACTGATCTCTTCTTTCCATTGACCAGTGACAGGACCCAGGGGAATGGCCTGAAGATGTGTCAGGGGAGGTTTCTGCTGGATATCAGGAGGATATTCTTTACCCAGAGGGTTTTTGGGCACTGGAACAGGCTCCCCAGGGAAGTGGTCACAGCACCAAGGCTGGCAGAGTTCAAGAAGTGTTCAGACAACGTTCTCAGGCACATGGTGTGACTCTTGGGATTTTCCTCTACAGAGCCAGGAGTTGGACTCGAAGGTCCTTGTTATCAAGAATATAGCCAGTATCAATGCAAGCTGGGGCTTGAACTGATCAGGAGCAGCCCTGCTGAGAAGGACTTGGGGATGCTGCTGGACAAACAGCTGGACACGAGTCAGCAGTCCCATGTCCAGTCTTGGAAGTCCAGAAATCCGGCTGTGTCCTGGGCTGCATCCAAAGCAGCGTGGGCAGCATATTCATATTACAGGAAAGATAATCTTGAAAAAATTTCCTGCTTGGTGCTGAAAGTAGTAATCAGTTCGTCTTTATTTGTAAATGACATGGGAGCCTTTCTACTTTGTCTAGATATGACCTGGGAGTAGGCTTCTGTTACAGTGACTTACCCAGGCCACTTATTCACTAAAAGATTCTGAAGATTATTTGCCTTGGAGTAGCTGATTACCATGTATGACAACCCTAAGTTAAGAAAAGAAAAAAATAAGCCCTTTATAGAAGTAGAAATTCAGTCGCACTGTCTGAAGTATTTACATTCTTAGATGTCCAGTGAAAAATCCTACTAGAAAATGTCATTGGGAGGTTGAGGATTCCCACTCTACCCTGCGTGTGGTTGAATAAGAGGGACGAATCTCTTGAGGGGCTTTAAAAGGACAATGTGCTACTTCATGCTTTCTAACTCCATTTCTAGAGTTCTTCCATATCTCATTTCTTCTTACCTACCTTATACTACCTCTTAATCTTTTTGGACTAATATTGTGCTCAGCTGTTTTGTCAAATAACAAGTTGTGTACAGGTTTTGGTTCTGCATCATTTCATGGATGTATAGGCTGTTATTCGGGGGAAAAATTCCTTTGTGGCTTTTTAAGATTAGTATATTGTCTACGTCTGCTGACCAGGATGAAGGCTTGCCTTCTAGGTTGCACAGGAAGACCTTAAAGTCAGAAAATGAGTTCAGAACATTTATTTTTAAAAATCATACTTTTTGTCTTAAATGAGTTGGTGCATGTCAGATGGTGAAGTCTACCTGCTGCCTAATAGTTGTTTGTCCCTTGTTTTCTTCATTGTAGTCTGAGGTTAGCTTTACTAAATGAAGCAAAAGAGGTGCGAGCAGCAGGATTGCGAGCCCTCCGCTATCTTATTCGAGACTCCAGTATTCTCCAGAAGGTGCTAAAGTTGAAAGTGGATTATTTGATAGCCAGGTAATTTTTCTCTTTTCTTCTTGTTCTAAATTCTAAAGTTGTAAATCACTTGCTTTTTCATGGTTGAGACAGGAGAGAAGTGTTTTCATATACTCTGCTTAATTAGTATTTTTATAAAAGACATTTGTCTTCAACAGAGTATTTCATCGCACTAGCTAATCCAAATAAAATGCTGTCCTAATATATCATATATTACAAGTAATCCAGAGAATTTCTTCTTTTAATCATAAATGCCATTAACTACAAATTAATAAGGTTGAAATATTAATAATTTTCATGTCTTAAGTTGTTGTATGGGAGTTGTTTGATTATTTGTATTATCACAGTGCTGTGGAGCCTCCAGTACAAAGTCAGAGCTAAAAAGTAGTTCATGTCCAAGAATTTGTAGTCTAAATATAACCAATGACACAACAGAAGAATACCAAAGGGCTAACCAACAGTGCGATAATACAATCAGCATGATGAATAGATGTAAATAATAGCATTTCTAGTGCTTCCTGTAATGAAATTTTCTATTTAATATGCTGATACAGATGTGTGTGAATTTCTGTTTATAAATATGCACATGTAGTTTTGGTGTGCTGTTTAATTTTTTTGGAGCAAAAGGACTTTTCATATCTGAGAACACTCAAAATGTGTTGATGTGAAGCATTACAAATACTTGGTCTCATTTGCAAATGACAAATGCAGCTAGGTTGGAAAATAAGTATTGAAGCATTATGCTTTGCCATTTTATATTTGAGAACATTCTGCTGACTTAATTACAGTGAAAATAGCTGAGAAAATATAAACCAAAGCTAATTGACATATCATAATGAATATATTTGCTGAAAAACGTAGTTTTTAAACCATAAGTCAGTTCTTTTTCTTCTGTATTCATATGCATAAATATTAATATGAGTTGTTAACAGTTAAGGTGAAAGTTACTGTTGTTGTAAACAAAGTGTGTTTTTTAACTTAATTTAGGTGCATTGACATACAGCAGAGTAATGAAGTGGAACGAACACAAGCACTTCGATTAGTCAGAAAGGTAAAGTCACCTTTATGGTTGTATCTGCTGTGCCACTCAATTGTGCTGACTCCTGGTTGTCTCCATCAACAGTACTTTTTCACAGTCTCTAATACTTGGCTTTGCCTTTTTCATGTAATATAGCTGATAATTAAAAGACAAAAAAAAGTAGTGAAGAGACTTGTTTTGATTTTACAGTTTTGCCGTTTAGAATCTCAAGTGTGCTAGAAAAATCTTACTTACTGGACAAGTTTTGGGAGACACTTACCGAAGAGCGAATGCAAGGGCATAAAAACAACAATAAGTTTCAATATTGAAATTATGACGACTCCATTGTATAGTTTGTTTAAGCATCTGTGAGTCAGAGATTGGGAGATTTTCTGCCATGTGAGAAATGAGACAAATTGTCACTGAAGTAATCATTCAAGGAGTGCTTTTAGACGCACAGCTTAGTTTATGGCAGTTGATGCTATCCATAGGACATTGTCTCAGATACTCAATAAAACGTCGTTAGTCTGTGATGGTTACTGTACTGCGTACCCATGGATGTGAGATTTGAAAGTATGGTAGCTGCATTTTCAAGTTCATCCTAGAGAAATTGGCATATAGAGGTATCAAATGTATTTAGGAAACGTAATATCCTGCCTTTGTGCTGTACTGCACTGTTCTTTATCGTTCTCATATTCTTAAAAAAATTACCAAAGACTGGTGTAAAGTTTGAAGTAGTGGAAGAATGGTTCCCCAAGAACACTGTCTGTGTTAAATCTCATCTTGTATTTTAAATCTTCGTATATATGTTTTCTGTCTTACAGAAGATACAATGTACTTGATTAACAATTGTGCCAAAAAAGAGAGTTTTAAATATTAAACACGGCTACCTCCTTCAAACCCAAACAAAAAAAAGACAAAAAAGCCCCACTATAAAGGAACAGGTCCTTGAGGAAGTTGCACTTTATAAAAGTTCGTTGCTAATCTACTTTGAAATAAGAACTTCAGTGTAGACTCAGAATAGTTTGATCTGAAAAAATGATGGTCAAAGAGAAACATCAAAGAAATCATACAGCTGACCCTTAGTGGTTTTTTCCTCCGTCGTGGTGCAAAGGTACTGGCGTGCACCAGATGTGTGCATTGAATGCACAGGCTCTGCAGCCATGCTTGTATCTCCTTGATGCTGAGAACTGTGTTGATGGAAAGCCTTTTCTAGCATATTTTGCTACTTACCTATAACGTTCTGTTTCCTTAAAAGACAGTGTCAGACCAACAAAAAGCTGCCCATCACGGCTATCACAAAAGTTAACAGCTTTCTTATGTGCTGTCTAGGCCGCAGCAGTTAAGCATGCATTGGCATAGAGCAGTCAGTACTCAAGAAATTCTCTCACAAGAAATACTGTGAGAGAATTTCCTGAATAGCACATTCCTGATTTTCACAGTGTCTTTTTGTTACCCTGCTCTTGCCATTTTTCTCCGTCTCTGTTCATCTCCCTCAGTGTCTCAGACTTAGTGATTTGATGCCAGGATTCCCAAAAGATTGTATAAAGGTCTAGAAGGGAAGAATGAATGGCAAATAAAATGGAAAAAAGCTAACAAACTTGTTCAGAAGTTACTTTACTGTGAAACCAAACTGGGTTTTTCCAGTATCACAGAACTGTTGTTTTCAGTTTCAAGATTTGGCTCTTTAACCTCACCTTTGGTAGCAAAAATGTCTGTGAGAATTGCATAGATTAAAATTAAAGGCTTCTCTTTTCTTCCTTTTCAAAGAGGAGAACACCAGAATATAAAATATTAATATTGCTTTATGAATATAGAAAAGGCAATCATAAACTTTGTTTTAAAAATATTATGTTAAAATGGTGTCGGAAGATGAAAAAAAAATCTAATTTTTTTAACTTAATGTCCAATAGTTTTTGAAGGATGAGTGCACACTACGTGTTTTGACTGTAATCACCTCTACATTTCCTAGTAAAAGCTTTGTAATTTAGTAGTATCTTCAGCCATGAGAAGGATGGTGTGAAGTTGCTTCCAGAAGCATTTTTCTATCTAATAGAAGTCAATAAGACTTTTTTTTATAATTTAATAGTCCAGGTGTTTTCTTTTTAAAGCAGAAGTCAGGGTTAGATGCAGTATGAACTATCTTTTCTTCCTCCCTTCTAAAAGAGTCTTAAAAGACCAAATTAATAGTCTTTGTTACTTATTTCATCTTAGCTACTTGTAAGTAGCTTTTCATTACCTGTCCTTGGTCTTTAGAACTGCATTTTAATACCTAGAGCAGATACAAAGTAAATAGAAAAATTTCTTTATTCTACTGATGTATTTAGAATTGAGTATTACAAGAAACTTTCCCTTCTCATGTTTTAAAAACAAAGAAGACAATGAAGCTGAACAGCTTGTGTCCTCACAGGAAATACATGTCAGTAGCAGTAGCAAACAGGTAGCAGTTTCTGGAGTGGGTTGGTGCACCTATTCTTTTGCTTATTCTTGCTTCTTCTTGCCAGTGTAAAAGTGAAAGACTGTGTGGGCGGGAGAGAATTTGTTTTTTCTTTAAAGTCCTATCTTAATGCTTCCTGTTTTGTTGGCATTAACATTATGTATTACAAGAAGCTTCTCAAAAACTTGTATTTAAAGATACATTTGTTAAAACTCTTCCAATATTTTGGTCATAGTAGTTGATCCCCTCTCATTTTAACATATCTGCAAAAAAGGTAAAAAACTAATCATCTTTGCACAAATACCTATAATACATCAAAGGGAGATGTAAAATGGATATAGGACAAAATGTTTCTAGAATAATTAGAAAGATAAGCCTGGTTTTGTTGAAAACAAAAAAGATGATAAACAAAACCATGGGAAACCAGCCTTAAATTTTTAGGTGTTTGATGGATATTGAGTATTTTTTTTATGTCTCCTTTTTATTTATTAGTGGAGAAAAAAAAATGACACGGCTGAGTGGGCTATAAAACATTGCACTGTTCCCTTTTTAGGCAGTCAGACAAAAACTTGCTTCCTCCTTAGTAATACATCTGTTTAGTGATATTCTTGTTCCGGAAGGATATGTGTATTTAATTTTCACAAATTGAAAAAATGTGAAAAAGCAGTTGCACAGCCTTTGTAATCAAAGCTTTGCTTGGGAGATGGTGAAAAGTTGGTGGTATTGGTTGTTCAGGAGTGACTTTCTTTACCTTTAATGCGTCTTGCTCCCTAATCTGGTGTGAATTCTGAGTGTCCCAAACTAACAGTTGAGGCTTTCCATGGTGCAGAATACCCTTAATAGTAGATGAGTTCGTAATCTTCTCTGTGTCATTGGATAATGTTCTTTGCAAATAAAGATATTCTTGGGGAAAAAAACTACAGTAAAGGTAATCTTAATTCTCACTGCAACAGTCGTCTTTTAAATTCTTTCTTATGAAGATACAATACAAAAATAAAACACTGAAGCAGGAGGAGAATGGTAAAGTAAATTGACAAACGAATTGAAATTGAAATAATTTCAGGAGCAAAAGAAATAGTTGTGAAGATTTCACCTGATACAACCAAGTAATAGTGGACTAGTCTGTCTAACTGTATGTAGGAAACAGAATCTGATGAATATTTAAATGTATTTAGAGAAATGTGAAGAAACTAGAGGGCTTTTTCTTTCCTTTTTGGCAGATGATCACTGTGAATGCTTCATTGTTCCCCAGTTCTATTACTAATTCTTTGATAGCAGTTGGAAACGATGGTCTTCAAGAAAGAGACAGAATGGTTCGAGCATGTATAGCCATTATCTGTGAACTAGGTAAGATAATTATTCTTAATTAGTGTTCAGTTTTGATGTGGTTGTCTCTCACAGTATTTGTTTAATAAAGAATTAGATGTTGTGTGTTCTTATTGTCAGTTCCATGGATTTTAGTTATTAGCATGATATAAACCAAAATGACTTAAAATCTATTTAGGTATCATATGCAAAGGCTTCAGGTTTTCATCTTTCCTTCAAGACTTGACAGTTTTTTATTTGCCTTAAAAACATTTCTCTACTGCAGTTGGTGTTTCATAAACGAATGGATTTGAGCTAGGGAGAATTCCATACACAAGATGCTGACAAATTTAGAAGAGTTTCAGAGAACTAGGAAATATCTTCCTTTTTAAAAATTTTTAGGGTGGGTACTGTAGTTATCAGGACAGTGGTTTATACTAATTCCCCAAACTTCCATTTGGCTGCAAATTTTTGAAGTTTTTTTCAAAATCAGTCAGTGGGAAATAACTTCAGCAATTTGTTTTCAAGATTAAAGCTTCTGTTTTAAAGAAATAAAAAAAATGTTACTCTTGTTTCAGTATAAATATTTTATCATCTGTCGGTTCAGTGAAGCGTGAAAACTCTTTATAGGAAAATCCAGAAACTACTATATGGAAACTTGGTTGGGAGTTAAGCTGGGAAATGGCCATATGCTGGAGACTGAGTAACCAGTATTTTTGTGTAAGATAAATGAATCCAAAATCGCAATTCATTGCTAGTATCAGCCAGTTCAATTGCAAGCTTTACATGTGCCTCAGCAGTATTCAGGACGAATAAGGTATCCGTATTAAGAGATAATAAGTTTGTCATATGCCATGAAATGTTTTATCTTCCATCACTGGCCAAAATTACTTGTTTTCCTTTATCTAGCACTGCAGAATCCTGAGGTGGTGGCTCTTCGGGGTGGTTTGAGTACCATCTTGAAAAATGTGATTGACTGTCAGCTAAGCCGAATAAATGAGGCTCTGATAACTACAGTTTTGCACCTCATTAATCATCCAAAGACCCGACAGTATGTGCGAGCAGATGTAGAATTAGAGGTGAGTGCAATTTTACTTGTTTAGTGATAGAAATTAAACATTGTATTACTCATTAAAATGTTTTATTTTTGTCTCACATTTCCTCTGTGTTAGTGCGCGGTGTCTAAAAGATAATGTTTTAGGCTAGGAGCCTAAGGTTTATAAAGCAGAAATAATACAACAGTTTGGAGTGGGACTGAGGAAAAGGCAGTAGTGATTTAACTGTATTTTCGTGTGAAAATAATGCATGTCTTTCTTTCGTTTAGCGAATTTTAGCCCCTTACACAGATTTTCACTACAGGCATAATCCAGACACAGCAGAAGGACAACTCAAGTAAGTGTTAGTGCTGCTAGTTGTGCTATCTGTTATGATCATAGCATTGGAAATAAGCTGTACTTCCTTCCAAATACTAAATTTCTTGAAGCCGAATATAATAGGCCAGAGTGCAGCTTCCTAAAATACTGTTAAGCATTTAAGATGTTAAAGGGCTTGTTTAGCCTAGAGAGAAGTGGGTTGAGGGACACCCTCTGCTGAATAGCAGCCCTTTTATTACCTGTGAAAATGCTTTCAAGATGATTCAGCCAGGGCCCTTCATGATGATGTAAGGTGGGAGGACAAGAAGCAACAGAGACCAGTTGAAGCAAGAAATATTTCAACTTGATATAAGGGACAGGAGGGGATGATTTTGTATGAGGCTGGTCAAGAGTTAGAGTAGATTGTCCAGAGTGGTCCTGCTGCCTTCATTTTTGAGAGTTTCTAGCACCCAACTGGATAAAGCCTTCAGTTTTTTTGCAGGTATTCCAAGCTGAATTACAGAAGCTTGTATACCTCCTGAAGCTCTGGACACTGTAAAAGGCGTGTGTACTACACACTGCATTTGCTGAGTTCTTGCAGAGGGGTTGAACTAGACGACCTTTAAAGGTGCCTTCCAACCCAAACTATTCTACGTTTCTATAATCTGGCCTAGTCTGATAACTGGTGACTTTTTGTGCAGTAATTTGGACTAGAGAGAGATCTCCTGAGATGGCTTCCAACTTGAATTATTCAAGATTTTTAAATTATCAAATGGGATTAGATGCTTAGGTCTGGGTAACTGAATACGGTCCAAATCTTTACATCTCTGCTGTAGACTTAGTGTCAGTGGAGGTGCAGAGTGATTCAACTGACCCCTATATAAGTGTTTTTGATGTTATCCTCCTCCTGTGGAAACTCCACTGGAAGAGGAAAAGTAACAATTCTTAAAACTTCTAAACCTTTTCTGTGTGTATATACATTGTGTCAATACACATGCACACATATATGCATACATAAAATATTTCTCTTACTCTGGATTTTGTCCCCTATCTCTGTTAACTACCTTTTACTTACTGTGGTGGTAATACTGTTTGTTTTGTAATTATTACCTGCATTGTGACATTTGTTGTTTTAATGGCAGAGAGGACAGAGAAGCAAGATTCCTAGCTAGTAAAATGGGAATAGTGGCAGCATTTCGATCATGGGCAGGTAAGATTTGTTTATTTGTTTGAAACCAGATGATTGGAAGTGTGATTTTACTTTCTAGCATAACTGACACAGGATGTGTCTCATTCGACATGTCTAATTTCTATCAATAGCTCCCTACAATGCTACTTAATATGTGTTTCGATACTGTAAAATTAGAGGATGCAATACATAGTTTTCTTAGACTCCTGACAAGGCACAGCTTTTCCCCTCCCTGTGTAAAATGCCTCATAAATTACATGTTGATGGTCATTCTTGAAATCTCATGGGTAAAAGGATGTTTAAAATAACATCCTATCATAGAATTTGCATTTGAGGTGGTTCTGCCACTGTAAATGAAATATTTTTGTCTGTGTTAAGAGATAATGGCAAGTAGTTTACCTGCTTTTACCTGCTGCCGTAGCTGAAGAGAAATTCCAAACGGACATAGTTTGCAATTTTTCATGTAGAAGAAATTTCTAAATCAAAAAAGTAGTTTTTTCATTCTACTAAATCCTTTCTCTGCAACATTGCAATATGTAAGATGAAGGTACTGCCTTGAGGACTGCTTTTTCTTGTAGTCAAGACACTGTCTTGCAAATTTAAATTAGTTAATATATACATTTACCAAAATCTCGAGTGGGATTTTTCCAGGCTATACTTAAGCTGTTTTGTGACACTATTTGTGTTACTTTTTAAGTTCTGAAAATGATCGCTGAGCTTAATTTTAATATCCAGGTATCCTTCAAGTTTCTAGTGTGTTCCCACATGTTTGGAGAGGAAGCATGTGATGACTTTGAAACTTCCAGAAAACAGTTTCTGATAGGTGTGTTACTGCATCTTCCTGCACTCAGACACTTAGATCTAACAGCTGTTAGAATTCACCTGAGACTAAAAGGAAATGAATAATTTATTAGACTAAGGTACAGCTTTTGACTGAAATTCTTCACAATTCTGCTCAGATGATGAAAACCTTTCAGGCTTAAGAGTTACACGTTGTAGACAGTGTTGTCTTTTTGTCATTTCTTCCATGCATATGTTGTTTTCACAGATAACTTTAAAGTACTGTTCACAGTAGGAAGGACAAAACTAGCACTATTTTTTAATGAAGATATAAAGTTTTGTGCTTAGGAAGTTTTGTTAAATATTACTGATTGGGAAGGAGATGATATTATACAGGTGAAAATGTTTATGATTAGTAATTTTTTTCACGTGTGCTTTTTTTCAAACTGGAAATCTAACTTAACAATGTCTATTGTCCTTTCTTTCGTTGATGAGGAAATATTATCATACATTTAATGTTTTCTAGGTATTATCAGCCTGTGCAAACCTGGAAATTCTGGGATTCAGTCTCTTATTGGGGTACTCTGTATACCAAATATGGAAATCCGGGTAGGTGGTGAATATTTAGTACTGATGTAGGAATAATATTTAATATTTTAATTAAGTTATTCTTAACTTTTTAACAATTTAATAGTTTAAATACAGACTCCAGTTATGAGACAGCTATCCTTGAGATTTTTTAAGCCCCAAAGTTCGAGTCTGTAATTCTGTTATAAAATTCCTATGAAATTGAGAAGCACACCATGTATGTGTGACAAAATAGAGGAGAGAAAAGTACATTAACTTTTACTCTGTTCACAAATCAAAGCAAGTTTACAGTATCTGCGGTTGCAAGTTTAAAGCATAATAATCAGAGTTGAATTCCAGGTAAATAAAAACCTTTCTTCACAAATTAAACATACTAAATAAAAGTTGATGGTTCCAGATTTAACTATTCTAAAAATCAGCAATCCAAGTAGCCTAAACTACTACAGCATTCATAGTGACAATAAAGGACAGTTCAGAAGTTAAAAAGCCCCATCCTTTCTTGTCCAGTTTATTTCAGTTTGTGAAAAAAACACTGCAACAAATGCACCCGTGTTAGCACTCTAGAAATCTCAAGTTCAGTATTAACAGTGAAAAAAGGGCCAATGTTGTAAATCTGTAAAATTCTTGTTGTTTTGTGTTTTCTTTGGTAGCGAGGTCTGCTTGAAGTTCTCTACGATATATTTCGCCTTCCTCTTCCTGTTATTGCAGAAGAATTTATTGAGGCACTTCTCAGTGTAGGTAAGTGTTTAAAACAGTTCATACAAGAATTCTGTCTGTTAAGCTCCTGTACAAATTTGGAACCTTTGCTGTCTCTTATATATTGTAAATTGCCTTAGTGTTAACTGTTTTATCACTGAATTTATTGGGTGCTTTGAAGTCCTGTTTAAAATTCTCTATCACCTGTTAAGTGTTGTAAGTTTGATGAAAGATCGCCATACTTAGGCATCAACACAAAAGACTGTGAAGTCAGCACTGCAAGTTAGACTTCTTTGAACTTTTAGGAGTGTTCAGAATTGTAGATATCTTAGTGAATACTGCAGAAAAGTTACTAGTCAGTCTTTTCTATATATTGTCTATCTGTTAGCTGTTCCCGTTGCCCTTATACTTCAGCTTTTTTGAGGGCAAGTGCATGTTTTTTCATGTCTTTAAATTTAACCAAGTTAGTATTTTACCTTTAGAATTATTCCTTTGTAAACCCTGCTTTTTTAAAATTTATAAGTAAATAAATCATTCTTTGTTGCAAACTTGCTACTTCTATATATGGCTGCACCTTGTAACATTTTAGGTGCTAATGGTATTTTCTGTTAAACATATTTAATGTGTTTATGAATTGGAAATATCACTGGTTTTGTTGACACTCAGATACAATCTTTGTCCTAGTTTTCAAGGTACCATTGCTTTGTTCAGGAGTGTGGATTAGATTACTTGTTCGAGATGCCCTCTGACAAAATTTTCTGTAATTTGAAACCACCTGAAATAATAGGATTATTATTTACATACCAACTGCCATTAAAATAATACTATGAAAGCAAATATTATAATTACCTTTGTCCATATTTTCTTGTTCTAGATCCAGGCAGATTTCAAGACTGCTGGAGACTTTCTGATGGCTTTGTAGCTGCTGAGGCTAAAACTGTTTTACCCCATCGAGCCAGGTCAAGGTGAGGATTTAATGAACTTAGTGTAACCCCTTCTTGTTTTATTTTGTGTCAATGTGGGCAAAACATTTCTTGTTTTCTTGCAGTAACAATAAGAAACGTACTTTCTAAACTGTTTCCATACTTCTTTTCTCCTTAGGCCTGATCTCATGGATAATTACTTGGCTTTAGTGCTTTCTGCTTTTATTACCAATGGACTTCTAGAGGTAACTGATGACTTTCAGTTGTGATAGATACTTGCTACTTTTTTTCTTACAAGAGTTCAAGTAAGATGTTATATATTAAATGTTGTAATATTTTTTTGCTTTTTGAAGGGTCTTGTTGAAGTGATCACAAGTAGCGATGACCATGTATCTGTCAGAGCAACTATCCTTTTGGGAGAGCTTTTGCACATGGTAAATACCACTCTTTGTAACTACTTGTAAATAGATAGCTGCTATTATAGCATTGAGTTTGTACTCCAAGTTTGAAACATGTAGTTTTCATCTGAATAGTGGATGAATTTAGGATTGCATCGTCTGGCACTTCATATATTAAAACCAGTATTATTCAATAGGAAAACTGTTTGGAAAATATTGAAAGTGCTAGGGGTTCTACTCCAAGGCTGTCTGGAGCTCTGACTCTCACTGGGAAACTTTCTTGCCGTAGCAGCAGTGTATTTTTAAGCTGGAACCCTGCAAACTCACCCATCAGTGGGAAAAGGAGCATTGCTAATTTTTGCTTTTCTTAGAATGATGGTCAGTAGGCCTCTGACAGTGTGTTTAGCTTTCTAGCCTCACAGGGTAGGCAGATGAAAATTTTTTCATATTCAGCTTGATGTGCTTTTGATACTTGATGTTACTCATTGAGGCAGCTCCGTCTTGATGGAGTGCTCCTGCTGCAGGGAAACTTCAGCTGTATTCCACTTCTGTCGACCTAGGATAGCTTTTACAGTATCTTCTCTCTCTTAAACTAATCCTGTACTGAGATGATGATACTGTTTTCATAAACACTCCAGTGCTACGTTTCAGCCTTTGCTTTTTATAATATTATATGCTATTTTTCTGGTTTCCTGAATAGTTTTGAATGGGAGTGGTTTTTAACTCACAGTGGAGTATGCTGCAAAGCAAAGGTATTTTTTGATTTTCTGAAGAGATGATCTGTTAATCAGATATGACTACTGTTTATCAAAAGCCAAAAAAAATACTCATCTGTTTACTTAGCGCTCGGAAATGTAAGTAATTTCTTTATCCTTCTTGTTCTTTAGTTTCTAAAAATATTTGCAGAACTACAAATGTTTATTAAAAGCAGTTAAATGTCTAGTAACTTAGAATGTTATGTTAATTAATCAGGGCTTTTTGTGTAGTAGTGCTTTAGTAGAAATCATCAGCTTTAATTGAATTTCTGATTTTAGGCTTTTTTAGTATTTTTATGCACATAACATAAGCACATTTGATGCTTTGCAAGTTTTTGCATGTTACAGCTTAAACTCCAATGGAAACAGTATGTATTATAAAACTCTGAAATCTGAAATTGTTTGAAGTTACTTTCTAGTGTAATTCAGGTTGATTAGTTAGATCACAAATTTGAAATGGTGTGTGTAATTATGCTCTGACATTAATCAAAAGGTAATTTTGTTGTGATAAGTTTGTGAAAATCTTGTGAAAAGTGGTAGATTCTTTAAACATTGATCCTAAAAAGATGGATGAAATTGTTGTAATAAGTTATTCTAACTGGTCTTTTGTTGGGTTTTTTGGCAGGCAAACACAATTCTTCCTCATTCTCACAGCCATCACTTGCACTGCTTACCAACACTGATGAATATGGCAGCATCCTTTGACATCATGAAAGAGAAAAGACTGTAAGAATTCTGTGTTACATTTGAAAGCATAAAGTTCTGTCACAAAATGCCATCTTCTGGGTACTGTACACAACTGAAACCTCGTAATAGAAGAAGTCAAATAATTTGATAGATTCACATGTCTTTAATATGTATTTATTCAACTTTGTGTTCTTAGTTGCTTTTCTTTGTAGAAGACAAATTGAGTTTATGAGATTTCTTTCACAGGAAATGTATTCCTTAATTACTCTTGACATTTTTGATCTGTCTTGTCAGATCAGTATTCTGATCAGCATATCATAATGCTCTGTCTTTCATTGTGTTGTCAGTGATAAATTACAGCATTTTTCCAAACTGCTAGTGTGAAATGATAAATGCTGCTTGTAGAGTGCTTCCTTAAAGTGTAGTGCTCTGCTGTTTTTTAGTTTTGAATGTTTCATATATGTCAGTGGAAGATTTTGATATGCAGTGACACCGTTAGTTTTCAAAAAAGGCGTATCTGAAATTTCAGGAGATGATATTTCACATGGCCAGAGTGGTGGAGTGAAAGGCAGGATAAAGAGCAGAAGGGAGGAGCTTGTGCATTACCTGCAATTGTTGTGCTTTTTGGGATTTCTGGACATACCTGATAGAGTAGTAAGAATTCCCATTTCTGTTGAAAGAAGGTGATTTTTTTAGAAGTAGTGTTTTTTATTTGAGGATCTTGGCATTGGTCAACACTCTGCACTGTTTTATAGTCTGAAAAACTGTAATCTGTGTTACAGATTAAATAATTTAGATAAGTGACCAAATCCAAAAGTATTTGTTTGAAAATAAAGTAAAAGCACTCTCCTACTCTGTGAGAACTTTTGTTTGTGGAGACGAAAGATAGACTTGACTCTTCTTTTTTAGACTTCCTTATTTTTATTTGCTCAGTAGGTGGGGTTTTTTTCTGCTACCTCTGTTTTGTAACTAACTGGTTTTACCCTTGACGGCTATCATTTATGTTACTCCCAGAAACCTTCCATGCTGTTGCTGAACTGTTTAGATAGAAGAGCAGGAAGTGTACTATTGATATGCCTGCCAGCGTTGCAGGGAGGCGGTGGGGGGGATGAGAATGTTTGAGACACGCTTTGTTACTCTAAGTTGAAGTTAGCGCTCTCAACTGCCGACTTTACTGCAGGATGTTGATCTTCTGTGACATCTCACAGTGGAAATCAACTTTAAACTTTCCTGTATCCTCTCTGAACTGTGACAGACACTACTGATTGCAGAGTAGAAGAAAAGTTGTCAGTAAGGATAATTACTTCAGTGCTAGAAACTCTAAGGGATAATTTTCTGTACAATTTTCATAGGAGACTGAGTGTTGTGGACATATAAAAATGTGTTTTCTTTTTCTTTGCTTCAGAGTTATTGGTCAGATCTTTCTTGAGCTGTTTACTCAGGAGGTAGTGGTCCTCTTCAGTCTAATAACAATTGCCAAATACTAACTATAACATATTTTTTTTTTCTATTAGGCGAGCAAGTGCAGCACTCAACTGCTTAAAACGATTTCACGAGATGAAGAAAAGAGGCCCTAAACCTTACAGCCTCCATTTAGATCATATTATTCAGAAAGCAATCTCAACACACCAAAAAAGGGATCAGTACCGTGTGCAGAAAGACATCTTTATTTTAAAGGTATTACGATAATTCATTTTTCAAACCTGAATTTGAAATTGTGTTCTGGAGACTTGGATCCTACCCCTCAAGCTTCGCTCAACATAATTCAGTCATTTATTTACAAAGTTTGATTCTTTGTAGTATTTTTTTTATCTCATTTGTCTTGAGGGTACTTATGGATACTAAATTGCATTTCTAGAAATTGAGGAATGAAATTCCAATAATTTTTAATGTTTTTTGCAACCAGTTGCGACCTCTTACTTTTAGATTCTTAATGCAGTATGCAATTTACCTTCAAATGCACATTACTGTGAAACACAGCCCTTTTAATGATTTTTACATGAGCAGTAAGTATATCGTGTGGCAAGACTGAAAAAGATGATGCAGGGAAACCTGTTGTAACTTTTTATGTCTGTATTCCAGGATACAGAGGAAGCACTCATCATGAATCTTCGAGACAGCCAAGTTCTCAATCACAAAGAGAACCTTGACTGGAATTGGAATCTAATAGGCACCATACTGAAGGTGAGCTTACAAAGGCCATGATAATATGTTGAAGAAGTTGTTTGGGGAAAAAGTCTGTTTGACATGTGAGCTTTGACTTTCTAATATTCATTCCACAGTACATCTAATAATTTGTTTTATTTCAGGAAATTAGAATCTCCTAGATTTAGTCAGTGCCAATGTAGTCTCTTTATATGCATCCCTTAAACTATATTCAAAAATGCACAATACTTAAATTCACCGTTTTCCTAAGAAGCATGTATTAAATGTTACATGTCTTTATTTGTATAGAAATCAACTTTATAGAAGTAGTAATACTGTCTTTAAAGCTGCTGCTATTTCAGACCGCAGAGGGATACTGCTATGTTCAGATTCATAGCAGGTTTTTTTAAAGTAATATGAACTAATGGTTATAGTAAGAGATGGGTTCTAGATCAAACTTCAGATGGTTAGACTGAACCACATATGAAAACTTCATTGAATGTTTTGAACTAATGCAAATACTTCTGTAGCATTGATGTCATTAGAGAATTAATTTATTTCTACAACATAAAGGAAATAACTAATGGGATGAGGGACATTATTTTAAATATATTTAAATATACTAAATATATTTAATGCACAGATTTTAAGATACTACCTCTTTTTGTAAGCAGAAAATATGTTTTGTTTGACTCAGAAAACTTTCTCAGTACTTAGTATAGTCTTCAAACCAAAGTTGCTCCAAAATGTCATTCTGTGCATCAAAGCCATCCTTCAGCTGAGTAGCATTCTCTTACTGTCTTCTTAACTGTGTTGTTACAAAAATGGTGAAAGTACAAAAAAGGATTAATGGTGACAATCATAATCAAGACTATGTTGTTTTTTGGAAAAAAAGAAAAGAAACTAAATATTTCTGTGCCTTTTTTTCAGGGACCGATAAAGTTGAAAGAGCAAGAATCTGTCTGGTATAAAGACCTGAATATGTATATGACAGTAGCTTTGCTCCGCCAGATTTCACTGTTTACAGACTTTTTTACTGCAATTATAAGATTTACGGGGTTACTAGATAACTATAAGTCATACATACTTTTACCTTTGATTCAGTATTAATGATATTATCAGAAAACTGTTTTTCAGAATCTCACTGTTAATTAGTCTGTGTAGTATTTTGGCAGTGGAAGCCTCATGTAGTTGACCACTAATGTGTTTTGGGTTTTATTAAACTGAAATTTACATCAAACAGCCAGTTTCTCTGCCATCTCAGACCTCCCTAGCAATGTATTTTTCTAGTGTCCTGTCAAAGAGTTCCTAATGTCTGAAAATTGGAGACCTCTTTCTGAATGGGAAGTGTGTGTGTTTTCTGGCTTACTTCTAAACATTTCTGTTCCTGTTAAATTATGTAACAGCATAAACTGAGATAATGTTACCAGAGTGGTCATCTTTAGTCCTCTAAGGAGCAGGATCCAGATTCCAGTGTCTGAAATGTCACCTCATGTGGCTGCTCACCTCCCCCTTGTCTGTTGCAAGCCTGTATCTGTGGAGCATCAGCTCTCTAACCACCGTGTTGTATGCATCTCAGGTGGTGCCTTACTGCCTTTTTCACTTGCTCAGCTTGCTGTCTCAGCTGCTAAAAGAGCAGCGGAAGTGTCAGCCTCATCTGTATCTGGCACTGTTACTGGTGTAGTCAATTTTACTAATCATTAAGTAATGCAATGTGTGTCTTAATGCTGGAATACCAATTGGAAATGTAGAACTCTGTCATATAGATAGGAAAGAATAATGTTTGATGCACTTTTTTCCATTCCTGACGAGAAGATATTCACTAGTGGCAACAGAAAGAAATCTGAAACCATAGAGACAACAGATGGCTGTAAAAACAGAGGAAAATGTAATGGGAAGAAAGAACAGGTCCTGGAGAGAGTATTATTTTTCATGTGATCCTTCTTAATACATCTTATGAAGTATCAACAAGGGAGTTTAAATACTATTTTAATAAGCAGTATTTAAGTGAACTGTAACAGAACAATGACTACTTTTAAACCAAATCTGATGAATATTCAAACCAACAACCAAAAATTAATTAACTGTTATGCATATCAAATTTTTTTGTTATTTGCAGAAAAGAACCTAAGCAAAATGGTGGCTTTCTCATCAGCTTCTCATAGTTTTTCAGTTTTCATTAGAATTGTGGCCTTGTACATGTAGCATGCGACCAACATTTCTGTCCTTCTCTAGAAAAAAACTGAACAATTCTTGAAGCAGGAAATGTGGGCTTTTCAATAAAATAATCTCTGTTTTAAGATATAACATTAGATGCAAGAAAACTTTCTAACTCTTAGGTAAATACAACTTATAGAAATAAGTGAATTTTACTGACTAATCAAAGACTGATGTACAAGTTTCATATAATGCTGTATTTGCTGGTTTTTTCTAGTGGCCAAATATAAACCTAAGGAACTACAAAGATGAACAGTTGCACAGGTATGTAAAAATAATGTAGACTTTCTTTGAAGAAAGAAATTTGGACAAACTGGTTTTTGTTACTGCAATAAAATATTCCCTAGATGTATCACATTTCTAAGACTTAATCTATAGATAAGCAGTTAAGGTGTAAATTTGGATAATTAAGTTGCAATATTTGCTTTATGTAAACAGGTGTTGAAGCTCCTTTTCTATGCACAGGTACTTTTTATATTTAGTCCCTTACAAATCATACCTCCTTTGCAAACGCTAAATTTAATTTTAAACCTTAGAAATGTTACTGCTTGATATTTCAAACAGTAGTGTTTTATGTCAGAGCTTGGAAAATTTTTAGAGAGTTAAGTCTATAGTTTTACAGTTTTTTAACTACAGCTTTCATCAAAAACCAAGAGGAAATTATTTCTAGTTACTATTAGTGGCAAGAGAATCATGTGTAATTTGGAAAAAAAAACAACCAACCAAACAAAAAACCTCCAGTACAGCTCTGGTTCCTTTCATGTCTGTTGTCAGTAAGACATTTTTATTACTTTTGTGTCTGTGTGGTCATAGTGTTACTAATTAGTTCTTGGATGTGCCTTTTAACATGTGTTTCAGAAATACATTATTAATACAGAGCATTATTTTGAAGAATAGGTCTGTATTTGTGGGCATGAAAAGCTACTTCCTGAATTGGGGGAAAACCGAAAAGATAGAATATATACTGAAAGGCTCATGTGGCTCTGTTTTAAATTTTTACCAAGAAGTAGTTAGGCTACTTTTATGAAATATTTATGGCATAAGCAGTAGTCCCATTGTTATCATAGCCATAATTTAATTTTGTATTTTGTATTTTTTCTGTGTTTTCCTGAAACATTAATTGCCAATCTGTGCCTTTGGGTAAAGGATGATTTTCCAGATCTGGTGGTTTATAACATTGCTTCTCTAAGGCAGTGTCTGCAGTCCTGACTGTGACACCAATGCACAATCCTCAGCCTACCTACGTGGGACAGTGTTCCTGTTCCATGGTTTTGTGCTGCACTCAAGCATTGTTCAGTGCCTAAATAATTTAATTCCAAATAAATTGGGAAAATCTAGAATTGAATTGGTGTTGAAGCTTCTATAGTTCATTGATCCTTTCTGCAGAATTGGGAGCTTAAAGTTTTTAAAATGCCGTTGCTCCTGTTTAATTATAAGTAATTAAGCCCCACATCTCTCTGATTTCACTGCTAATGATAAAAAATTTTCGTCCCCTTTTTTTCAAATGTAAATTACATTTATTTCTCCTTCCATAAATTTTTTTGTGTTAGTGTTGTTGTGATAATCTTACAGCTGTCAAAATGAAATTCCAGATATTTTTATAAAGATTTCTTCATTTCATAGAGATACAGTTAATGCAATGCGTTTATACACACAGGATCATAGAATCATGAAAAGACCTCAAAAGATCATTCAGTCCAACTGTTCACTGCTAAAGCATGTTTCCAAATCCCATGTCTGTATGTCCTTTAAATCACTTCAGGAGTGGTGACTCCAACAGTTCCCTGAGCAGTTCAAATGCCTGACCACTCTTTTAGTCCAGAATTTTTTTGAATATCCAATCTAAACTTCCTTTAGGGCAATCTGAGGCCTTTTCCTCTCATTCCGTCACTTGTCACCTGGGAGAAAAGACCACCCCCACCTGGCTGCAACCTCCTGACAGGGGATAAAGAGCACTAAGGTCTCCCCCGAGCCTCCTTTTCTCTAGGCTAACACCCCAAGCTCCCTCATCTGCTCCTCATTGAACGTGTGCTCCAGACCCTTCCCCAGTTCTGTTGATCTTCTCTGGACTCGCTCAAGCATCTCAATGTCCTTCCTGGAGTGAGGGGCCTGAGGGCACCAGAACTGAACACATGAACGTTGATAAACATGCATAAATATAAATATACACATAGATGCATATGTGTATAAATTTGTATGTCAATATATATTTATTGGTAGTAACCCAGAATAAAATACATTTTATTTGACAAAACTTAATTTAGCCCTCTGGTTTCCTTTATAATTGGTCTTGTGTTTGGAGTTAGGGGTAGTGGATTACTCTGAGTTTTTCAAATACGAGTGCAGTTCTGTAATTAAGTTTTCTTAATGCCTGACCTTTTGATGGAATATTCTGTGTTATTTTAAAGCACAAATGCATGTTTATTTTTTGATGAAGAATTTGTGAGAGGAGGATCTTTCCTGAAGACTTATTCATGTGATGCAAAACTCAAGCTACACTGCTTACTGTGATTTTAAGAAGTCTGAGATTGTGTTAGCAATCACTGTGTTATGCTTCAGAAATGGTTAAGTGAGGTGATTGGAAATACTGAATTGCTGAATAAATGAGACTTTTCCTTGTCAGAACACGAAAATGTGTTTTTCCCAGTAGCAGTAACTATAACAGCTGAAGAAAACTCAGGTCACAAGTTTCTTTTCTAAGCTGTTAGTCTAGATAATACAGTCTTTGAAACTTGCCACAGGATAAATTACAGCAGAATAAATTATGAGAATGAGAAAGAAGCTATGGCTTCTGAGAACACAGAAATTTTAAGTTCCTTTCCTTATATTAAGTCATGATATAGAAAACCCTTTGTAACACACAGTACAGCAGGATTTCTGAAATTGTGTTTGGATAGAGTCACTACTGTTACCTGCTACTCTTTTGATAAATTTTTAAAACTTACTGCGGAGAAACCTATGTAGGTATAACCTATTTTTTCTACTAGTATCATTTTGTATTGTGAGACTGTTCTTGTCATACTGAAAAATAGCCAATTCTGTTTTACTTTCTTTAGGTTTGTAAGGAGGTTGCTGTATTTTTACAAGCCTAGCAGTAAACTCTATGCTAACCTGGATCTGGACTATGCCAAGGCGAAGCAGCTCACTGTTGTGGGTTGTCAATTTACTGAATTTCTTCTTGAATCAGAGGAGGTAAGAAATTTTCAGCTACAAGACTGGAAGTAGTATGAGTAGTCTTGCTGAATGCCACTTGGAAAAACCTTATTTTTTGTTAAAGACTTCTGAGATTTTGGGTGTTAAATCTAAAGTCATCAGTGTAATTAAGAAATACAATGTGAAATATTGAGGAAGATGACTATGTTTATGTAGAAGTTTTATTAAATACAGCTTTGTTAAATGCAATTTAGAGTTTGAAGAATTTTTTTTATTATTTATGCTGTGTATAACTTTCCTTTTCTAGCTCCTTCTTTTGTGTTAAAGACTTTAATGCCTCAGGTCAGAGGAAAATGTCATTGAAAAATACTTCGCCCTTTTCTTGGAAAGAGAGAATTAGTCCTAAGTTGTCTCCATGCTTAGCTCCTTTTATTTGCATTGAAACTTTTTCTTTAGTCTGAATTGTTTTCCAGCTTGCATTTCTGGTTTGTGTCTGTCTTGTGCTTGTACATTTTAAGAAATTTAAAATAATGAGTTTCAGTAAAGAAGAGACACATTTCTATTACTAACAGATTCTACTCCTCATTTTATTTCGCTAGGATGGACAAGGTTACCTGGAGGAATTAGTTAAAGATATTGTACTGTGGCTCAACTCTTCATCAGGCATGAAACCTGAACGTAGTCTTCAGAATAATGGGTTATTAAATACCCTTAGCCAGCACTACTTCCTGTTTTTTGGTACTTTATCTTGTCACCCTCATGGAGTGAAAATGCTTGAAAAATGTAATGTGTTTCAGTGGTGAGTGCTTTTATTCCATTTGAATTGTACTTGCAGTGTAATAGTTACACAAATTTTAAATTGTGCAGGAGGGCGACCATCTAAAAAGCTGAAAACTTTAAGGTTGTTTTGGTGTAGTTACAGGTGAAGATCCCCATTTTTTTCCTAAGGTCTTCTACTCTGTCCTCTCTAAGCAGACAGAGGTTATTATGGCATAAACAGCTTACTCTTTCCTGTGCACACCTGTGTGACAGAGATGAGTATCAGGAGAGATTGTAGTGTACTGAAAGATGCAGTGTGGGGAAATAGAAAAACAAACAAAACTCAAAACACACAAACTATGAAAAAATGCCAGGTACCATACTATTTGTGAAATGTTGATGGATGTTGCACTTAAAACTTCAGTATATTTGAGTGAAGTTCTGAAGCTCAAAATTTTGTTCAGGTACAAATAAACTTAGCTTCCTTTGGAAATAAATTGACTGGTGACTTGTATTAGTTTGTTAACATATAGTAAACTTTAAGTAAAAATGCGGGTGTTTTAATATATTCTTTTTTATCTTTTGTTGTTGATTTTGTTGATTTTTAGAAAGCAACTGTTTTAGTTTTTACTGGCTTTAGAAAACTTGATGTGCAATAAAATCTAGACAGCTAATAGGACTAACTTAATGGCAAGCTTTATACACAATGTTTAACAATGAAGAATTGTTCACAGAGCTTAATGAGCATTAATTTTTATACTTATAATCGTTAATTATGCTGACAAAATTTTTAAAGAGCAGTTACAAAAGTCGTTGATTTGGGGTTTTCTCCTTGCAGTTCAGTGCATTATTTTGTCCCTATTTGACTTTATAGTTGTAACAATTTAAAGTTACTCAATTTCGTACAAGAACATACTTTGTATTCCGCATTTATAGTAATAAAATTTTAAGTCAAAGTACTTAAGTTTAAATTATTGATGGTTCAAGTGGGTTCAAATACTAGTTCTGTTTTCTTTTTCCTCCTCTTCCATGTCTCCAGTCTTCTTAATCTTTGTTCTTTGAAGAACCAAGATCACTTGTTAAAATTGACTGTTTCTAGTCTGGATTATAGCAGAGATGGATTGGCAAGAGTCATCCTTTCTAAAATCCTGACAGCAGCTACTGATGTAAGTTCAGTTCAACTTATGTTCCTTTATTGTTGCCCTCTACACATTTATATTATTATTCAAGGTGTATGACTTTCTTTTCAAGCTGTTATATATTAAAAGGGTTCTTATTTTTGTATTCAGAGAAATGAAACTCCTACAAGTGTAGCTTTTGAATTTCTTGTGAACTTCATACCCTGTATTGAATTTGTGCTCAAGAAATTAAGTCCTTCAGATAGAGCTTTCTCTCACATATGATGGGGCCTAAAGTCTTGATATGTATAAACCAAGTGTAATGTGATTGTTTAGGTCAGTGGCATCTCAAATCAGTCATGAAAGCATTGTTGTCACAAACAGAAATCTAGCAGCACTAAGCATGTTAGCCTTCTAGAGGGGTAGATACTGTTCTGATAATGATTGACGTTACAGTGCATTGGAACTAAGTAGATGCTATAGCTGCTGCAGTGAGGGGTTGGTTCAGAAATATGCATTGGGATTTGTTCTTCTGAATCAAAGAAGGTGAATGGGGATAAAATACAGTTACGTGGACTTGGGAGAGGAAACTCTTGACTTTTAAAGTAACATTGTTAGACAAGCAAGCGCTGATGTCAGGGAGAGGGATGACAATTGAGAAGTTGAAATATAACTTGGAAAGAATATTCATTATTTCAAATGAAGTGGTTTCTGTCTTCTGAACAGACAGAATGTGTTCTAGAGTAGATACAAGAGAGAAAAATGTAGGTACTAGCTTTAAAGGTCTCACTGTATTTTGGAAGAGGAGGACATAAATTGAAGATACTTCTCTGAGACTGTCAAAGATATGATGGTTCTTATCGATAAAGAGTGGAGTCTGAAAGTAATGAAGATAGTTGAGGTTGAAGGAATGACTCACTGAAAGAAGATCAAGCTCCCTGACTGTAATTTTTTTAATTGGCTTCTAAATTATCTTCAAAAGATATAATAATACAATAATAAAAAGTATGGGATTGGACATTTACAGTGACCAATTTACTTGTGATCTTAGATTCAATTTTCCCATTTGCTAAGATAGAAATAGCTGTCTAATAAACTGTAATTTTAATAGCTAAGGTGTGTATCACAGTTGCTTGCTGCAAAATACATAATTGAAAAGTATTTTTAGAAGTTATAAGTCAATAACTGTGTTAGTTATTTTTCTTTCATTCAAGAAAATATTTTCCTTACTTTGCAGAGCTGTAGGTTGTACGCAACAAAACACTTGAGAGTGTTGCTGAGAGCTAATGTGGAGTTCTTCAGCAACTGGGGGATTGAGTTACTGGTGACCCAGTTACATGATAAAAATAAAACTATTTCTTCTGAGGCACTTGATATTCTAGATGAGGCGTGTGAAGACAAGGTGAGCATCCCTTCTCTTTTTAACCTCTTTTTGGTATGCTGCTCTTAAACTCTTCCCCACCGCCTTCCCTAGTAGCAAAGTACAAACATGCGAGAAGCTACTGATGATTTCCTTTTTTGATTGTCATTGATGGACTTAAAGTAGTTTATAAGACCCCTTTGGTGAAACTGCTGAAGTATTACAAGAAAACATAGACTTCTGGATTAGGCCTGTATTTAAATATGAATTGCAACTAATTCAGCTCTTTTGTTCATTGTATTTTTTGTGAAGTAATTTATAGTTAATGACAGAAGGTGCCTAAATTTGGTAATATTAGGATTAAGTTGGGATTTGATACTTCCTGTGAAAAACTTGCTGCTGCATTGCAGGCAGAGTGTTGTAGTTATTGCAGTTTTCAGAATTATGTAGTGCTAAAATACTCTTTATATGTTCTTAACTGTCGTAGGCCAATCTTCATGCCCTTATCCAAATGAAACCAGCTCTTTCTCATCTTGGAGACAAGGGTTTGCTTCTACTCCTAAGGTAAATGTTGAATATCCTGTTTGACTTCACACTGTGGGAACCAATAAGTGTTCTTTTTATTCAAATTCTATGAGTTGTTTAAATTAGAATGTTAACTGTCTGGTGTTTTTTTACAGATTTCTGTCCATCCCAAAGGGGTTTTCATATCTAAATGAAAGAGGTTATGTAACAAAACAGATGGAAAAGTGGCAAAAGGTAATGCTAAAAAGAAAATGTTTGCTAGATATTTAGGAGGAATGGTGTAAGTATGTGGGTTTAGAACAGAAATTCTTAAAAAAGTAATTGCATATTAATGTACCTGTAAAGGTAATGCAAATACATTTATTGCGTCAGTGACATAATGTTTTTGCTGGAAAAGGCTGATAAAGACTCTCAGTTCCATAGCTTCTCTATACATGCGTGCTTTTGATTTACCAAGACCTTTATATAATTTTGGTATTTCAGAAAATGTTTCAGGTGTTTAGTGACTTTCTAAAATAAGTTGTTGTGGAAGGTCGTTATCTAGAAAAGTGTGCAAAGGAATGCTACTTTTCAAGATACCTGTTACCTCTGGTTGTTGGTAATTAAAGTTAAACGTAGAGCTCATGAAGATAGAATTGGCTTATGCTGCGAGGAAGTAAAGAGGAACACAGGACCATTAAGAAAAATTAATTATTGTCATAACTGGAATAAAACTCTTCATATGTTATTTTGGTCTTATAATTGATTATAAGAGATTGGTCTCATTCCTGTTGGCAACTTCTTTAGTAGTTTGTCACTTCTCAAGGAGTACTGAAATGCATGATGACCTATTGAAATTATTTGAGTTTGTCAGATGTGAAGGATTTCTTTCTTTCTTTTTTTAACAAATTCCTGAAATAATGATGAAATCAATTATTGACTCTACAAACTCATATGTGTGAAGTGCATTCATTTTCTTGAACCTCACCTTCAGATCATAAAAAAATTCAGTCTTTCTCAAGGAACCTTCCTCAATTATTTCTTCGTTATAAAGTCTCATGCCGTAAAATCATAATGTACTAAATGTACTGTGTCAGCCCTCGTCTGTCTTCTTACAGGAATATAACTTAAAATACGTTGAATTGATTGAAGAACAACTTAATGAAGCACTTACAACATACCGCAAACCTGTTGATGGGGATAACTATGTTCGTCGGAGCAACCAAAGGTAAATTTGGGAAAATGGGTTTTGAGGCACAAGCTGGTGGGACTGATCAGGAGAGCTGTAAACCGGAATGTATGAGGGAAAGGGGTACCAACAGGATTTCAGTTTATTCTGCTCATGGAGCAGTACGGTACATCAGCACAATATGAGAAGCACACAGGATGAACTGGACATGTTGCTTAGCTCCCAGAGTTTTAATATAATTTGTTTCAGAGCTAATATAATTTGTTTCAGAGCTTTTATATAATTAGTTCTAGTGCTTTTTTATAATTCATTTTATTAAGACTTGGTGGATTGAGTTCCATGATTGGAGTACTGGAATGGAGGGCTACAGGCTTTTCAGGAGGGATGGGAAGAGGAATGTGTCACTCCATATAAGGAAGAGGTTTGATTATACAGCCCTTACAGTTAGTGTGGTGTGGTTTTGAGAAATCTCTGGGTGAGGATAAAGGGGATGGAAAAGAAAGGAAATGATGTAGTGGGTGTCTGCTACTGATTGCTCAGCCAGGATGTTAGTACTGATGAATCATTCTATAGACAATTAGGAGAAACTTCTGAATCAGTAGATCTTGTTCTTATGGGCTTCTGTGGAAGATTTCAACTTCCAGGCATCAACTGCAAATATCGTAGTGCAATGACAAGCAGTCTTGGAAATTCTCTGTAGGATAAAGTCTGTAGGAGAGACCTTCTTTTCACAAGTACTCAGTGAGCCTAATAGGAAAGATGCCCTCCTTAACTTGCTGTTTGTGAATATAGGGCTTGTGGGAGATGTGATGGAGGAGAGTTCTCTAGCCCACGGTGATCATGGCATGGTTAAGTTTAAAATTTTCAATGTAATGAGAAAAAGCACAGCAGAGTTCCTATTCAGTGCTTCAAGAAAGCTAACTTGGGGAGCTACTATAGCAGAGTACATTTTTCAGGGCCAAGGAGTCCAGAAGTGCTGGTCCATCTTTAGGAACTACTTTTTAGAAGCACAGGAGTAGGCAATCCCATGGTGTTGAAAGTCAGGCAAGTGGGGCAGAAGACCACCTTGGCTGGACAGAGAAGTTCTCATGGAGCTCAAGAGGAAAAGGAAATTATATGATCTCTAGAAGGTCACCCTTCACTGGAAGACTATGAAACTGATTCACATAAGCAGGGAGAAGGCCAAAGCTCATTCAGGACTGAAACTGAACAGTGTTCTGACATACAGCAAGAAAGAGGAGATCTGAAGAAAACACTGGATCAATACTTGGCTGAAGATGGTCACCTGACTTACAGGGATGAAAAATACCCAGAGATTAATTAAAATTCTGTGGGTTTTTTGCCTCAGTCTGTAGCAATATTGATAGACCTTGGGCTGCCTGGTTCCCCAAGCCAGAGGTCCACCAATGTGGAAACCGTGGCTTTCAATTTGTGGACATTAACATTGTAAGGGACCATCTGTATCAGCTGAATGTTCACAAGGTCATGGGGCCTGGTTCTGACCAGGCTGAGGGACTAGCCTCATCAGTACTAGCCCACCAGTACTGAGGGAGCTAGCAGATGTTGTGTCAGGACCCATCTCTTATCATCTTCCAAAAGTCTTGTGAGTCTAGGGGAAGTCCCTGCCGACTGGAAGCTAGCCAGTTTGTTCCAGTTTGCAAGAAGCACTTAAGGGAAGACCCAGAAAAGTACAGACCTGTTAGCCTAACCTCAGTTCCTGGAAAAATTATGGAGAAGATTATACTGGGTATTGTTGAAAGGCATTTGAAGAACAATACAGTCATCAGACACAGTTAGCATGGGTTCCCAAAGGGAAAGTTTTCTTTAACTAAGTTGTTAGCTTTCTATGATAAGGTCATGCATCTAGTGGATGAAGGGAAAGTGGTGGATGTTGTTTTCCTGGATCTTGGCAAGATTTTTGATGCTGTCCTTCACAGCATCCTTCTGGACAAGTTGTCCAGTGGGATAAGCAGGTTCATGGTGTAGTGGGTGAAGAACTGGCTGAGGGACTGAGCCCAAAGAGTTGTACTGAATGGAGCAGCTGGTTGGTGACTGGTCACACCAGAGGTGTTCCTCAGGGCTCCTGTCCAGGGCCAGTTCTGTGGACGCTGAAGGTGAATGCACCTTAGCAATTTGCTGATGATCCAGACTGGGAGGTGCTGTGGATTCTTTTGAGGGACAAGAGGCCTTGCAGAGGGATCTAGATAGATTGGAGCACTGAGCAATCTTAAATGGGGTGAAATTTGGCAAGTCTAGATGCTGGATTCTGTACCTGGGATGGAGTAACACCAAGCCCAGGGATAAAGTGGGAGAGGAGTGACTGGACAGCTGCAGAGGGATGTGGGGCTGGCTGGTGCCGGGCTCGGTGTGGGTCAGCAGTGGCCGGGCAGCCCCGCGGACAAAGCCCATCCCAGAGCCCCGAGCACGGCACGGCCGGCCCGGACGGGGGACGGTCCTGCTGGGCTCGGCCCTGGGGCAGCCTCGCCGCGGGCCCTGCTGGGCCCTGCAGGTGGAGAAGGACGGGAAGGTCCTTCAGCCGGAACTTCCTGTGAGGAGCAGCTGAGGACTTGGACTTGTCCACTTTGGAGAAAATGAGGCTGAGGAGTGACCTCACACTGCTCTCTGCAGCTTCATGAGGAGGGGAAGGGCACAGGGAGGTGCTGAGCTCTTCTCCCTGGCATCCAGAGGCAGGATGCATGGGAATGGTTCAGCGCTGAAGCAGGGAATGTTGAGACTGGGTACTAGGAAGCGTTTCCTTACCACAAGAGTTGTGGATGGTCACATAGAAGAACAGGCATCCTGGAGAGGTGGTCGATGCCCCAAGTCCGTCAGTGTTCAAGAGGCATTTGGATAGTGTCCTTAATAACAGGCTTTAACTTTTAGTCAGCCCTGAAGTGGTCCGGCAATTGGATTAGGTGATTGTTGTACATCCCTTCCAATTGAAACAGGTTGTTCCTTTCTAAATTCCTCAAAAGAATTCTCTGTTTGAAAAAAATCGAGGGTAAGTCATTGTGTTACATTGCAGTGTAATTTATTTTAGAATAAAGTATTAGAAGTGTTGGGAAACCTACATATGTTTCTCTTTCTGCCAGATTACAGCGACCACATGTCTACCTGCCAGTTCACCTTTATGGCCAACTGGTGCACCATAAAACAGGCTGCCATTTATTGGAGTCTCAGGTGAGGATAATAATCATTTATAATGTGAAATATTTTAAAGATCACTGTAAACCTTTTGAAAAAAGGTTTTAAAAGAGATGGCGTTTAAACAGTCATTGCAGAAGAAATTGATTATGAGTCTTAAATTGTGAAGACAGTCTTTGCCATCTAATCTCATATAAAATTTGGTCCTGACACTGAAATGTCACCAAAATATCTTGCAACATTTTTCTTAAAATGACTAGCAAAATCTTAGCATGGAAAGCCAATTTATAAATAGAATAAAATGTCAGTCTCTGGGGATTGTATGTTGACAGTTATACATGTGGTAAAACTATGCCTATCCTTTTAAGCATACAGAAATGGGGAGATGAGGGAATAAAATCTTTCTAATACTTTGAAAATCTAAGAAAACAAACACTAAGCAATAATTGCTTAAATTCACTTTTAATGTGGATTGGTAAAATTATTTAATGAATTGATAATGCTCTTTGAAAAGTTCAAGAGAAAATGTATATATTGCAGTGTCTTAGTTTGACTAATCTATCATCTTTATAATATCTGAAATAACTTCATGCAATCTGTGATTTCATTAAAATTTTCTTTTGCGTTATCACTGCTCTTAGTTTATGGTTATAATTCCAGAATTACCACTGTTTTTCCTGGGGTGCATGACTTAAATTATTGTTTTAAATATTACTATAAATGCAAGAGAACCTGTTTGACTGAAGTCTCCTATACATTTTCAACTTAGTTTTTTTTTTCTTCTGTTTTTCTCCTTCAGAGTATTGTTACGGATCTAAGTTACACTGTTCGTTCCCCAATGCTGGATAAGTGGGAAGGAATTAAGCAGCTGAAAGCAGCCCTTTGGGCCTTGGTTAGTAATACATTTACAAAGTTTTGCAGTTGTTTAGTTCGAACTGTTGATTCTTAAATAACTAAGCAAAATTCTGTAAAAATAAGAAATTAGGGGGTTTTTCAAACAATGTGTGATTTTTTGAAGTTGACATTTTGTTCCATAGCTATACTTTCTGTTGAAAATGGTTCACTGCACCTGTGTCGTTCTGAGATTTTTAATAATCACTTTGTCTTTTTTTCTTTTTAACAAATAATAACACGTTGCTGAATATTAGTACGGAATAGTAGTTACAAGTTAGAAGTTGCTGTGGTCTGGGTTTAATGTGTTTACTATGGTAGTCCCTAGTGTTTCTGCAAAGACGTTGGTCCATGTGGTCGTGACACCCTGGTACTTGGGACAGGCAAAACCCTAGCGTTGGTGTGTATCCAAGCTACGCTCCTAAATGCACTTTGCCACCTCAGCTACTTCCTTCTTGTCTTCCCCAAAGTTAATTGTGGAACATGTGTCCAAGGTGACTGTTACTGGACGATACTGTAAGATGCCTGTGTAAGAGGAATGTAAAATGAATAAACCAAGATCATGCTGCAGGCTACAGAAGAACTTGTAAAGTGAAGAATACATAGTAGTTCTAACTTTGAGCAGCCTTAGGTAATAAACACAGTGTGCTGAGTGCTTCTTTGTAGTAGCACAGCTAGGAAATACCAGAAAGGATACTCACATCTTTTAACTGCTTTGAGTAGATGTGGCTTCAAACTCTACTACCAACAAACAAAATTGTCAAAGCTTTAGATTGGTAGTGCTGCAGATCACGTTAAGATCAAAACTTACTTGACAAATTTCATTCCAGGGCAATATCGGATCATCGAATTGGGGTCTTAATTTGCTTCAGGAGGAGAATGTAATTCCTGATATAATGGCACTTGCTCAACATTGTGAGGTTCTGTCTGTTAGAGGGTATGTGTACCTGATTTATACATAAAATTTTCAGATGGTAGTTGCAATCAGTTTTCAAATAGCTTTACCTGATTTACATGAATACAGATTTGTACTTTATTGGAAACCAGTTATTAAAGTCATTGATGATTGAGTATCAATCTCGGTTCTATCCAACTGCAGAATTGTGTAGGAAGTTGAGAAACAACATGCAGTAAACAAATTAAATCTATGAAAAAAGACAGCTACTACTTTTCTCCTGTTCTATAAAACAAAATACTTGCTGTTTATATCTCTGTGACAATTTATTATTCCAGCTTTTTTATTAAATATCTTTTTAAAATATTTAAGAGCATAAATAGATTGTATTTTGTCTAATATTGCTACTACATTAATGTTTGGCCTTTTTTTCAAAAGGTACTTTTCTACTTTATGTTATCAGGCTCTTGTGATAATTTTTATTTTTGAATAGTATGTTGTTTTCAGATATATTAATGCATTTCTTAAACTTACATTGATTTACAAATAAAAATTAAGAATATACTATTTGTCAGTTTTGTGAAGTTTCTGCTGAATTGCTTTGAAACTGTTTCCTTTTAAATGTAAAGTAAGTTTGGTTAAATTAGGTGCTATTATTGTTGCTCTTTTTTCTATATATACATTAAATACAGAACCTGTGTCTACGTGCTTGGTCTAATAGCCAAAACTAAACAAGGATGTGACATTTTGAAGCATCACAACTGGGATGCGGTGAGACACAGTCGTAGACAGCCTTGGCCAGTGGTCCCTGATGACATGGAGCAGCTCTGCAATGAACTTTCTTCTATACCCAGCACTCTTAGCTTGAACTCTGAGTCTACCAGTTCTAGGCACAACAGTGAAAGCGAATCTGCTCCGTCAAGTAAGTAACCAGAACACCAAAACAAGCAAACAGAAGAAAAATGAACAAGCAAACAAAAAAAAACCTGGCAAAGAGCCCAACCCACCAGGAACAGCATTTTGGTGTTCGTACCAGCCTTTTGGCAGGGTGAGGTTCAGACCAATGATGTAAAGGTGGTCTTGCAATAAAAGAGTACAAGCAATAGGACAGTTATATGCATTCAGACAGATGCAGACAAGTCAGAGGGAGTAAAACAGTGTCTTAGCTTCACATTTGGTGTAGAAGAAAAATTTTCACATGTGGGTAAGTTACAAATTTTTATGTTGAGTCATGGCAGTTTGCTGTAACATGCTGCAGAAACTGCTATGCTTAGGTATAAAGATACACTTGGTTGTCCTCCAAGGAATATTCTAGAAAATAACTGTTCTCTGGGTGTGTACACACACACAAAATTTTGCTTTATTTAAATTATTGTGTATTTCAAGTACCTAATGCATTTTACTTTTTCTATGCATACTTGGAATTTAAATCAAGAAATACACCATATTTAGATATCATTAAAGGAGTGCTTTGGTTGTAATCCTAGTAGCTGGATGTTTGTACTGAAATAAGATAGTGTGGCTTTTCTTTTGAAGCAGAGACCTTCAGCTCAGTTACTCCTCAAGATAGCTAGTCTGTACCAAGTTCTGCAGAAAAAAAACCGAGTAATTAAAGTTGCAGTAAATTGCATAGACTCCCACTTGGGCTTCTATAGAATGGCTTCCTATTTTGCAACATAGTTTGTAAACTTTGAAGAAACGCCTATTTTGTGTGACAAAATCTCATATAATTTCAGGTATGTTCATCATGGAGGATGACCGTTTTGGTAGTACTTCTACCAGTACTTTCTTCCTAGATATTACTGAAGATGCAGAACAAATATTTTATGACAGACCTGGACCTTCAAAGGACAAAGACCGTAGTCCCTTTCCTTTTTTTTCTTCTAGTAGACTTGTGAAAAATCGCATTCTAAACTCTCTTACTCTACCTAATAAAAAACACAGAAGTAGCAGTGATCCAAAAGGAGGAAAGCTGACATCATCTGACAGTAAATCAGGTCTGAGGCGAAATCGTACAGTGACAGAACCTAGTGGTAGCATAGACTTTCCTGCTGGGGATGAATTGAACCCTGTTTTCAGAGTTCCAAAAATCCAGACTTTGCGATTAGAAACTTCTTTTGTTGGAAGTAAGCATGTGGAAGATACTGATTGTACCCAGAGTATCGGAGAAAATGATCTGAAGCTGCCAAAAGGTCTTGGAAATGAAATTCATCGGGAAAACACAAGCAAGGAAAGGCTAATAGGAGATGGTACTACACAAACACATTTCAAGAGTCGTAGCTTAAGTTTTAATACAGATACCACAACAAGTGGCATAAGCTCAATGAGCTCTAGCCCTTCAAGGGAGACTGTAGGGGTGGACACTACAAATGTAGACACTGACTGCGGAAGTTTGAGTACCGTGGTAAGCACAAAAACAGTTAAACCAAGTCACTGTTCAACACCACAGTCTAACCACCTGCCTCTCTCAAAATCCAACTCTGTATCCCTGGTTCCACCAGGGTCTTCTCATACCCTTCCCAGAAGAGCCCAGTCTCTTAAAGCTCCTTCTCTTGCTACAATAAAAAGTCTTGCTGACTATAACTTCAGCTACACAAGTTCTCGAGATGCGTTTGGCTATGCTACACTAAAGCGCCTACAGCAGCAGAGGATGCATCCCTCACTGTCTCACTCAGAAGCCCTGGCATCTCCAGCAAAGGATGTGCTGTTTACTGACACTATCACCATGAAGTCTGGCAGCCTGGATTCTCGACTAACCCCAAGCCGGTAAGAAATTATGATGTGCTTATTTCTTACTTCAGTGCTGTAAAAACAACTTAAGAAAAGCATCTTCTTAATATTTTTTCCTATCTGCACCTAAAAGGGACAGTTGTTGCAAGGTGATTCATAACTTCACTGAAAGCAGTATTGGTACTAGGTGAATAATAGAAGGATAATTCTCAACTTTGTAAGTGTCGTCAGAGAAGCCCGGTTTTCATAGTTGTGCTCAACTCTTTATAATGCTGTTGGTGACAAAGGAAAATGTTTCCTTTTATCACATTTGTTTTCTTTTTTAACTTCTATAATATAAAAAATGCAGTTGCACTGCTAACATTATTTAAGTTGCTAACATTATTAAAATTGCAAACATGCTGAATTTCCCATGAAGTCAGACCTATATTTCAGAAGAGAATTTTCTCGATGTCACCTGGGGAGGTTTTAGGACAGGGCCTCCTGCCAATATGCTGTATTTGTGTTCACTGTGGCATTGAGGCCAGTGATGAGATACTGGTACTGCTGATAGGAATGTCAGTTTGGCTTCTTAGCTACAACAGATCAAAGATTTTACTCATAGCATTTATTTTTAGATGGCAGTGTCACCTCTTTATTTTTGAGCAATATTAGATGTTCTGAAGACTAATTAGATAGTTACATAAGATGTCTAGCTCTTGACATTGACACTGTTCCCAGCTGCAACAGTCACTGCTTAATAACCTTCCCTTAAAAGCTTTTGTATTAAATTTTTCCTTCACATCATCTTTTAGCTAGTGCATTGGATTTTCACATTACTGTTGAAATGGAGAAGACACTTTTTATCTCTGTTCTCACCTTATTGTCTCTCGAATGAGAGAAGGGGGAGACGCTACCAGTACATGAGTCATCTGCTTATGGCAGAGAAAGCAAATGCTCAGTCATTGAGCTGCCCTCCTCATACCCAGTTGAGTGTATATGTCCTGATTAAAAGCAACATCCATTTGTTGGTATTTTCACATCATTCTGGAAAGATGCCATGAAAGATGCCTTTGTTCAAGTAAGCTGGAGCTAGACTGAGTATGTCGGTTAGATTAAGGATGATTTAGTAGTTACCCTGCCCTGTCCTGGAAATTGGAAGTGCCATTCCTTGCTGTGTCACTGACACCCTGTGCTGGAGTAGGAATGAGTGAGTGTCAGTTCAGTGGTAGTACAGGTTCTGTAATGGCTGTAAGTAGTGTTTTACCATTCCTTGCAGTCATGTCCTTGGTGTGCAGAGCAGCCTTGTTGCGGTGGACTTTTATCCTGCACGCAGTGTCATACTGACTTCTCCTGGCGCTTAGCTGTTCATGTTCTCTTGTGCCAGTGGATAGATGCAAGGATTTGAGCTGACCTGCTTAACACTGAACTGAAATGTCTGGAGTGTTTGTATCTCTGAGAAGGTTAAATAATTGCAGACATGCATACTCGAAGAGAGATTCTGATTGTGTTAGTTGCTAATATAATTGATTGGAAAGACTGCAGTGAAACTAGTACATCTGTTTTTCTTGCTGGTTATGCTGTGTCTCCACTGGAAAATTACGGTTCTTTTAATTTCAGATTGTATTTACTAATAAATTCAGAGTACGTTTACTGGTCCAGGTAAAACTGTCCTTAGCTGCTTTTTAAAAATAAACTATAAGAAAAATTCTGTTCTTTTTATCTGCCAAATCAATTTTTATGTCAGTCTTCAAAAAACTTTCATTTACAGTTTATTGACAGATTCCTGTGTTAGTAGCAACTAACAGCCATAGATTTACTTTTGCGATGTTTTTAGTTGTTCTTTTCATTCAAAAGGTTAAAAAGCCTTTTTCTTTGCATAAATTTTGTGAGGCTTAATTTCCCACCTTTGTCTTTAAAGACCAACCAGAAATGTTAACATGCATATCTTGGATCCTGATGGTGGCTCTCACCCTATCACCTGCAGACATTTTGTCATGAAAACTTGGTAGTGCTATATCTGTTAGCTTTTCTAGGAGAAGCAGGGACAAACGTTTGGGATTAATACTTTTATCTTTAATTTGAGAGTAATTGTAGAATGTTTCATTATTAAATATTTAATGCAGTTGTTAATTTTTTGAGTTTTATGATTACACAGTTATTTGAGTCCAGCTATTAACACAACATGCCCAAGTCCTCCTCTAAACCATGTCCTTAACATCTACAAGTCTTTTAAATGTCTTCAGGGATGGTGACTCGACTACTTCCCTGGGCAGACTGTTTGAATGCTTGACAGCCCTTTCAGTGAAGAGGATTTTCTTAATATCCAATCTAAACCTCTTCTGGCACAACTTGAGATCTTTCCCCTCTTTTGTTGAAGTATGCCTTGACTTCTGTTGTGAGTCCACTGCTATTGTCACTAGCATTGGTCAGAATTACCAACACGAAAACTATTTATAACCTCTCAATTGTATTTTGTGCATTTCCATTGCATAATAATTTCTTGAGCCTTACATGGTCAAACTTTGATATTTGATAATTTAATATTATCTCAATATAAATCCCTTCTGTAGGGATAAGAGGACACTTTATTACCCATCTAGAATAAATAATTGATAGAAAACTACTTCCAAGGCAAAAAGTCAAAAAATCAAATGTTCACTTTGCCCTCCAGTATGTCGCAATTTTCAATAAAAATTCACTGTTCCTGAGGTGTGTCTTTTTATTAGGAAGCTTTAATCCACTGCATATACACCATCTACATAGATTGGTTATCAGAAAACATTTTTAGCCTTTTATGTTTGATGAGAAATAAAATGACAGATGGCCAGATGTGAAATTTCTGTCATCTGAGCTCTGGTCAGCACTGAGGACTTGTTCTCCAGCCTCCTCTCTCCTGTCTCATTTTCCCAGCCTATTTCTTTCTTTATTCTTCAAGCTATTTGTCAGTCAGCTCTGCTCACTGTGCAGGTTTAAGTTTGTTCTTTGTGCATTCATGTTGAGCAAATAGTTCCTCCATGCTTGGGTGACCAAATGGGTGGCTCCTTTGGAGTACGGGAGAAAAAATGTTCCTTGTATGTATCAGTGGTAGGCTCAAGGTGTGCCTCGCAGGGATGTGCCTGCTTGCCTCAAAGTTTGTGCATATCCAGGAAGTATACATTCAGTGCATAGATACATTTCAAAATTGGGTAGTTAGGAGTTTAGAAACCCAAATCTTTACTGGCTGTGTCCGGGCTGTAAATAGTCAAAGCTGGAATGCTGAAGAAAATGCATGGGTTTGCAGGATGGGTTGGAGTTCCTGTACCAAGAATTACAAAGAAAAAATTTTTACTCCAGGAACTGCCAAACCATGCAAGACAATATGAGGCAGAAAAAGCAATGAGCCTATAGCTGTAATTTTTCCTAAAAAGCTCTGAGAGCTGCAGTGGGAAGATGAGAATGGTCTTTGTGTCAGCAGTCCTTCTTACTTTTAATGTGCCAGAATGAGAGAGTTACTGAAATTGTGTTTTATTTTATTTCAATATTACAGGTTCATGAAAGCTTTAAGTTATGCTTCATTAGATAAAGAAGATTTATTAAGTCCTATTAACCAAAACACACTTCAACGTTCCTCCTCTGTTCGCTCCATGGTTTCTAATGCTACCTATGGTAGCTCTGATGATTACATTGGCCTTGCTCTCCCAGTGGATATCAATGAAATATTTCAGGTATGTATGTCTTAACTGATTTGGTTCATTTTCATACTGAAAGGCAGTCAACTGTTGCCTTTTCATCAGAATAGATAAAATCTAGAGAAATGAGGAAAAAGGGATGTGGTACTTTAAAGAAAGGCATTTTGGAGAACAAGAGTTTCTTTTCTAACTGTTCTTCTAACCTGTTTACACAAGATCACTAGGCTGGTTTCTGTTAAAGGCAAATAATGGCAAAGACTGTGTTAGAGGAGTGTTTAAACAGTGGTGACAAATTTGCTGTTGACATCTGGCTTTTATGCTAAAATTAGTGTACTCTATGGACGTTCGTTAATTCTGCTTTAGCCAACCAATAATTGACATGTTCATGAGTCAGCTATAAATTGTGTGCATCATCACACAGTTAACTCCCTGCTGCCATGATCTGTATTAAATAATCAATTATTTATATATATATCATTATAGTATTAAGTTATATTGTCTTTACTTAACTTTGAAGATACATATATATTCAAGTTAGAACAGATTCTTTTCAGTGTCTCAGCAAATCCCTTCCTCTTTCTACTTGGTAGAAACACATTACCATTTAACAAACTGCATCATAGTGTTTAATATTCTGTTACTCAATTATCAAAACAGAACGTGGTCTGTGTCCAAGTAAAAGTGGGCTTCCTTATCTTCATTTTACTTCGTCTTTGCCTTTCAAATCTAAATAATTTCTTACCAATCTCAAAAAATTGCTAAACCAAGAGCAAAGACATCTTATGCCATGTTTTTCCTTTGTGAAATGACTACTTTTTCTTTCTCATTCACAGTCTTTGTGACATATTTGTTACCTCATTTCATCTCTCTCAGATCTTTTTGTAGTTGAGACACACCTCAGCGCTACATCCTACAGGCAGTATTTTAGGTGTCCTGGTTGTTTTTGTGCTGCATTCCCAAGATCTCCAGTGGTGCAGAGTGATCATGGACAGATTATGAATGGCCACTGTGGGTCACTGGTTTCCTTACAGCCTGTCACCACCATTTTAACATTTGCTAACTCTTCATAAGCCTTTGTTAATAAATGTTTATTCACAAACGTGTATTTGTCTCATTTAGCTTTTCTTTAGTACTGAGGAGCTCATTCTTAATTTCCTCCTCTAATGATGTATTTTTCCTGAAGTAAAAGATAGATGACATTTAATTTCCTCATAAAATCGGTTTTTTTTTCTTGTGTTTGATTATCACCTGTGTTAATTTTAATTTTCACTTGGGTATTCCAGGTAAAGGAAACTCCATATTTCCAGAAGAAAACTACACCTCCTTTTGATGAGCATGGATCTAGGGTCTTTACTTCTGATGCAGGAGGTACTAATTTTATTCCTCTCCTGTAGCTTTCTATTGTTTATTGGTATATTGGGTGGGTTGTTGATTTATTTATTAATTTTTCTTTACAGAAAACATCATATTAGCTGTTAAATTTTGAGAACTGTGTTCTGGAATCAGGATAGTAGACCATTAATTCCCTATTTTATTTAGTTTGAGCTAAGGTGTTGCTTCAAAGTTTGGTCCTGCTCTAAAAAATGAAGGAAGGAAGCCTGCATATCTCTGATAACGTGAGCTAATGCTGCTCAAAGTCTGGTAGTGATGCTGCGTTACAGGAAGTAACAAAATTTAAGCTTAGAAAAATATGAATCCCACATATTGAACTATTTCCCTTTGATACACATTCATTTATAGGAACTTGTAATGGTGTTGGATGTGTATTTCAGAAAGTAAATTTTGTCTTTCTATGATGCGTCCATGACAGTTGATCAGTGAAGGTCATAGGATGAGAGAATTGCAAGTGCTCTGATGCCTGGGTTGCTCTGGAATGCACCTCCTTTTTACTCCAGAGAAGTCAGAAATCTGTAGGGTCTTAGTGTGTGTCTTTTCAACAGAAGAAAAGAAGGCTTGATGCTGTGTTTTTAATCGTTTATTAGGGTAGCAGTTGTCCTACTTCGTATTAATACTATACAGAAAGTTGATTTTGCTGGAAGGGTTTATAGAAGTTTGCTGAGTTTCAGTGCAAAGTAACTCTTGTTCAAAATTGTATTTGTTTTTTCCACCCAGGGAAGAGCATGTCACTAAAGTGTCTTCTGCTTGTTTCTGCATTGCTGAGTCTAGTTTCTTCCTGTCACGGCCACTAAGCTACAGTTTTTTAGATTGTGGGGTTTTTTGCATTGGTGCACGTGTAATTTCAACATCTGATATATTGTTGTATTAATCTCATTTGACACCATGAAAATTGATAATGTATTGGTGTTATGTGGGTATTAGTAATGTTGATATCATGTCAACATTGATGCAATGTTTTATTGTGTGTAATAAGTTGGGACTAAAACATCTCTTTCTCAAATGCTAACAATCTTCGGAGCTTTAACCACTCAAAAAAAAACATTTTTATGGGCCTTCACGTGCACTACATCCCCAGCCTTAAAAGTCTTGAAAGTGGAAATTAATTGAAAGAATTGTTGTTGGTTTCTTGGTTTTGTGGGGTTTTTTTTGATAACTGAATCTTATCTACAGGTCTTCCATCAGGTGCAAGTGATGTTGTCAAAAGCCCTTTTCAGATGCTCCGCCAGCAGATCAGCCTCACAGAAATAATGAATACCAGCCGTTCAGATGCCTCTCAGTTCTTAGAAGGTACAGAGGACACAGGGCTGCAGGAGCACACAGATGAGAACTGTCTTTACTGTGTCTGCATTCAGATTTTGGGTTATCAGCCTAACACCAAAGTGAGCTCTTCGTATAATCGTACAGGTTAGTGTTCCTTGTGGAGAAGTGTGATAAAACTGAGTGAACATACTGGCTTTTGTTCATCTTTAACTAATCTGGAAGGGTTTTTGTTTAACTGACTACTGACCTTAAAATTATTTCTCTAATAAGCTATTGTGCAACCACTGGTATTGCTGTGGTCATTTCCAGCTTTCCACTTTTTAGTGTTACTAGGAGTAGGTGCCTGCATGTTGCTTTAATATTTCTAAGAGCCTATCAAAATACACAATTTGAAACCTTATTTAGTACTCAAAATGCATGTTCTGAAAACTGACACTTGCTGTTCAATTAATGAAAAGTCTGACATCAAATCAAGTCTGTGCCATAAAGTGCAACAAAGGAAATCCATGGAGTCTGTTAAAGTTGAGCTGTAATTGCTGGGATTTAGTCATCGTCTCTCATATTTTGACATTCAGATGAGATTCAGAGTTATTTTTTCTAACCTCCTCTGCAGAGCTTGCAGTTACGTGCCTTTTGTCAATGCCTGTGATGAAAAGATAATCCAGTAGTGGATGCTTAGTAGGAATCCTCACTGTTTTACAGCAGTGTTAGATACTTATTAGTAGCAATGTTGGCGAGGGGGTGATACACAAATGTGAGGAATGGCTCAGAGAGCTGAGCTGGAGGTTGAATTCAGTAGCGAGAAGGGGTGGCAAATAAAATCCCAGCTGTAGTTACAGGTGCAGCAGAGCCTGTATCTTGCCAGAGCCCTTCCTGCAAACACCTGTGACAGTTGTGTGAACAAAAAAAAGTCTGCACATGCAAGAGCATTTCTATTGTGTTACATAAAACAGAGCACGGATATATCAAGAACAGCTCTATATGTGATGGCTTCTTAGGCTTCCATCAGTGTCTGGAAAAGACTCTACTCGTGTATTTTAAGATTTTGTTTTAAAAAATCAATTTTGGAAGAGTTTGAGTATGGTTTGTCCAAAATCTGCTGTCTAGTTCCGAGCTGATTTTATGCATAGTACTTAGTGCATCAGTATCTTGCATGTTTGCCATTGTTGAAAAATAACAAAAGCTTATGAATTGAGGAAAAGTGTGAGTAACAAAGGTGAAACATCTTGTTTATGTCAGATTTTTCAGACATTCCATATACTGACTGGTGTGGGCAGACCATTCACAATCACTTAGATGTGCATTCCTCCAAATTTTCTGGAATTTCAGGCTGTAGTGATGCAGTATCTCATGGTTCAGCCAGCAGCACCAAGAGTACAGAGCTTGTATTAGGTAAGTTTGAAAGCCTTATGATAGAGACTATCACTAATAAAGTATATTTTAGGCATTGTGAAAAAATTATATTTCACTTATATACACTGCAACAAATTTGAATAAAAAGGTCATCCATCTCCAGAAGGGAGAATATAGTTCTAAGCTCTTCTCCCTTTGCTATACAGCATTTCTGCAGATTATTCAATACCTAACATTACAAGCAAATTGATTGCCTTTTTTTTCTACAGATGTTAGCTTAAAAAAAACTCTAAGAATAACTGAATTACAGTAAAGAGAGGGCTTTTTTAAATACTTGCGTATTACATTTTGAATTATGATGGTGTCTTACGGAGTTGCTGGTTTTTAAATTCTCCACTGTCTTATAGAAGCTCATCCAGTGTGCAACGTGATTGAGTGGTGTCAATACCACTGTAACTTTATCTGGCAGGTTTTTCTTTTAAATGGTAGAAATATTTTTGAAAAAGTAAACTGTTTAAGTTCCTGAAAATAGTGGTGTTCGAAGTTTTAATTTCAATAGAAATATTTTCGATATCTCAAAATACATACTTAAATATTTGTGTTCATGTCTGTGTATGGAATGCGTAAATAGACTTACGGTATAGGATTATCTCAGTCAAAGACAATTCTATTTAAATCCACACTGTTTTATTTGTTTTTCCAGGAGTAAAGTCAATCCCAGATGACACACCGGTGTGCAGGATACTTCTGCGGAAAGAGGTCTTACGTTTAGTTATCAATTTGAGCAGTTCAGTAGGAACTAAGGGCCATGAAACTGGACTCCTGACGTAAGTTCAGTACATTACAGATGCTTTAGCAACACTTAGTCATAAGTATTCTCTGAAGGTCTCAGGGACAGTGAATAATCTCACTTCTCAAAAGTTGTCAGGCAGCTATGATTGAATGTAATGTAGAAGCTAAACAAATCATTGTAACATTTTTGCTCTGTGTTTAGTATTTTACTCTTAACCAAACTTTTTAAAATCAGCAATTCAACTCTAGTGATTACATACCTAGTGTAGCATATATCTTTAAAAAAGAAACTAATTTTTCTTTTTTTTTTCTCTTTTTTTTTTTTGGCTGAATAATAGATAAGTACAATAACAAACTGAAAGTGACTTCTTGAGAAACACAGCTCTGCTTTAAACAAGAGTACAACTCCTGAAAATAATTTATTTTAAACAAATATTCAAATTCAGGAGTATAAATCCAGGGACTAAATGTTATAACCTGTAGGTTTCTGGGCTAGTGACATTGGAAACCGACAGCTACTAAAAGAAAGTGCAGAAATGCGTGGTTGAGTTTCAAAAATGCTTACAGCTTTAAAAGATTAGTTTAATCTTTTTCCATATTTTTATGACTGCTGTACATGTGGATGCCAATTATTTGATACACTGTTCTCTTTCTAGGTCTGTTATTTTAAGCCTAGGCAATCATAGTAATTCTATACAACTTACAAGTTGTATATTCTGTTTCATCTCATTAGTGTAGATTTCTTCCAGTTTTGTACAAAGTAATGCTGTCTGTTTTGATTTTCTTGCTTTGACACTTCTAGGATTTATAATGTCTATTACTGAAGAATTAATGATGACAATGTAATTGAAAAGTTGGGGGTTTTAATACAACGGAAATCTGTTCAAGGCTTAAAAATTTTGTTTATTCTATTGTTCAGAATTAAGGAGAAGTATCCCCAAGCATTTGATGACATATGCCTTTACTCTGAGGTGTCCTACTTGCTAGCACATTGTACATTTCGACTTCCATCCCGAAGGTTCATTCAGGAGCTGTTTCAAGATGTTCAGTTCTTGCAGGTAAGTGGAGGGTGCACATGCACTGAATGTACTAAATTGGCTGGCTGGGTGCAGGTTCCATGTCCTGAGTAAAAGATGCTTTCAGATAGGTACATCCTGAAGGAAACCATGTTGTGATGTCTCCTGAGTAAAATCTCTAGCAGTATTAATACTCCATCCTTTCCTTTTAGATGCATGAGGAAGCAGAGGCTATTTTAGCAACCCCAACGAAACAGCCTGTAATCGATGCATCAGCTGAGTCCTGACCTCTGCTCAGGCAGTGCTCTGCATACAGACTTTGAAATGCTCAGACAACCTCCCACTGACTGGATAAAAAGCTTGGAATATCATCTTCAAAACCTTCCAGAAGCTACTGGTACCTGAAGACTGAACTGAAAACATTTTCTTCCTCAACCAATTACTGGCACAGTCATTTGAGCCCTTTGGGGATTTATTAGACATTACCGTAGTTTTAATAATAGTAATTACCAGTATATGCAAGAGCCAAGCACTGAACACCTCCACAGGTTTTCATTTCATTTTCTACCATAAATTACAATGAAATAGGACAACTCGCAGAGACATTTTTAATTGACTTCCGATTCTGTTCCAGAGAAGCAGAACGATGCCTTGCTTTTTAAACCCTGGATACCAGGAATCAGAGAGATGGGGGTGCATTCCACTGCCAGCAATGGGGAGCCATGCTGTAGTTGTGGGCACCAGGGGATTAATGTTAGCCCTTCTCTGTTGATTTTTGTACTGTTTATAACACTACTTTGGGGATTTATAACTTCAGACAGAAAGAAATGCCTCTGAATCTGAGGTTTCATTAAGTTATTTTGATATTGCTATAGTTGTAAGACATTTTATTAGCAGTCTCTTCGATTTCATTGCATTTACATACATGTATCTTATCTGAACCAGTTAAGGATTTTCACTACAATTTGATTTTCAAAAAAACAGGTCATTTAAAACTTAAAATGTTGAAATCAGATTGTTTTCCCTGAATACTATGCATGTGTTTGCCGTTTCTACACTCATGCTCATATAGTACAAATGTGGGTCTTACTCAGCTACAATCCTTTAAAAAGCATGATTTGTATCAGATAAGCAAATATTGTATAAACTGAACTTGAAGACATTTAATCATTACAGGTTTTGTGAGGAGACTTAAGTATGAGTGTTTTCCAAGTTCCATGGAAACAGGTTTTTATAAAAACAGGTTTATTTGAATTTTCAATGGATTAGTGATCAAGCATCAGATAGTACTAATAATTGTAGTGAAAAGCCTTAAGTAACAAATTTTGGAGCAGCCGTACTTAAATTTGTACTGGTATTTAAGACTTGTTGCAAAAGTTAAATGATACAGTGACTGGTATTGAAGTAGTTGCCTCTATCATGTTATGAGTGCCGTTTCTAAACTAGTAAGTGCAAGCTAAAAAAAAAAAAAAAAAGTAGGAATCCCTGTCACTTTTATCATGGATCTAAAGATTCAGAAGCCTTTATATAAAGGTAGTATAAATATATGCAAATGTGTATATACAGTAGCATGGCCACCTTTGTTAGAATGCCTGTAATAGAAGGGATTACCCTTTGATTTTGATATAGGTGAATAATTCAGCTGGACTGTACTAAGTAGAACGTATTTTTATCCATTCACTTCTACCATTTTTTATAATTGTCAGATTAATACTTAAGTGAAATTATCCTGATGCTCATAACTCTGTTCTTACTAGCTATGCTACTGGAGATTTCAATAAGTAGTCCTGTGAACAGTAACACACAATTCCTAGTGAAACGTAGAATTTATTTGTTCTTATTGGAAATTTCATCATGCCACATAAGCACTGCTTTGCAGCTATTACTTCACTGAATTCTTATGTGCACTGCATACTATCAGGTTCTGGTAAAGCAGACTGTAGGTTGCTGCTCATAGTCAAATTTAGTTCCTAAGATTATCTTTTCATGAGTTCCCACTGAAAGGAGCAAAAAGAAACTGATTTAACTCTTCTATGGTCATTGACACAAATAATACATCTGTGTGGCAAGACATGTTTGAAATGTTTAGAAAACACACCACACCAGTAACTATTGGACTTCTGGTCATAAGAAATAAATGCTTCTGTAAAACCAAAATGTCAATCACAGTAGACCAAATAGTGGTATAAACTCCAAAGGAAAATAATGTAGTTTTCCCACAAATGGGGATAGCGTATGTTATACAGTAGTTTCAAACACTACCTCAGTTAGGCTAGAGTAGAAGAGATTTGTTTTAATAATTAAATGGAGTTATATCAAACAACTCCATGTTATTTTTCTGCAGTTAAGGCAAAATAAACAAGTTTTAGCACCTGTATTTAAAAAACCCACCTCTGTTCATTTGTTAAGTTTAACCCATAGCACTTAATGTAGAAAGCATCATAGGAAGGCCTCTGATTATAGAAAGGTAAGCAAATACACTTTTGAAAGAATCTCCATCCTGAAATGCTCATGTGTTCTGAATTACTCGCTTGTGTGGGGATCCATGACAACAGAAACTTGACATAAAAAATTATGGCTGCAAATTCAGTTATAAAGTGTGATTTTTCTTCTGAAAGTGTAGGAGTGTCAGTAGATTTCAACAAGTATGCATCAAGGATGTAAAGTCTGTATTGTACATAACATACATTTCTAGAAAATTAATTTACACACTGACATTAAGCTCACATTGATGTTTCACTTTAATTGGCAGATGAAGGGGATATTGTTATTGAAGGAAATTTATATTGGCTTAGTTATAAACTGTGAATTTCTAATTTTATAGTTCTCTTTTTTTTTAAATGTCCCTTTCAAAGTCCTTATTTTGGGGTTTTATTTGTATCGTGATAAAACTTCAAAAGAAAGCTGTAGTAAATGATGATTGTGCTTATATTAGCCCTAATAAAAAAAATCTCTTACACCTCTCCTAGGGAAGCTGACAGACCACCCACTTTTTATATATCCAGTCTGAGTGATTGGTGATACTGCACAATAAATGGTAATGTGTGTAGCATTCACTTACACTATATACAAATGCACTTCGGTTGCTGTGGCAAGGAAAACTCCTCAAGGACTCCACTTGCTCACACACAGCTCAGAGGCAGAAGCCCCCCGGGAAGGAGAGGCTCCTTGTGGAACCAGTGACAACTAGCATCAGCTGTCTGATTCTCTTGGTCTGCTCTCACAGGCAGGGAAGGGGATGCCTTTCCAAAGGGCGGAGAGCTGGCTGACAGGCACCCAGACACCTCCACGAGGGCCCGGTCCTCTCCACAGAGGGAAAGAGGACAGGAGTGAGTGCTGTCTCCTTTTGGAGAAGGAAAACTTCTCACCTCTGAAATTCAGAAATGCAGAACACTCCCAGCTGTTGTGGACATCACTTGGAGCTGGAAATGGTCAGGCTTCGAAGTTCCCAACTTGTATGTGGGGCCTCTGGCATGTTGTGCTTGAAGCAGTTGCTTTTCCTCATCTGACAGTTCTTACTTGACTGACGTCTGACAAACCTACCCTAAATGTGCTCTCTTCTTGGGGGGGTGGTGGTTTTTCCCCAAGTGGAGTTCTAAACAATTCACTAGCTTTGGGTGCAGTGGCTCAGCACACTGAGGTAAGCTGCCCTTATAAGCGTTTATAAGGCGCCTATGAGAATCCTGCTTGTCTTTCTCAGTTCACTTTGAAATATACATAGTGGTCTCAAAAGAGAGTTGTGGTTTGCAGTGAGACTGAAAACAAAACCAAAGCACCTGTCCTAGGTGTCTGAAGAGTAAGGTAGCTGTTCAAGAAATAGACTAACCAAAACCTAGTGAGGGATGGAAGAGTTGCTGCTTTGCAGTCTGTGCCCTGGACTTGGTGTTTGGCAGTTTGGGCTGCAGGAATCTGGCAAAGCTTGTAAGCGAACACAAGCTCAGGTGCAGCAGCAGAATTCTCACCAGGCTCTGAGGTCCTGCTCCCCTCCCCGCAGTCCTGCTGCTCTGAGCTTCGCCAGAGCCACTTGAAAGCAGGTCCAGCAACTTCTATTACTGTGTGCTTATGAAAGGTATATGACATGAGGGCAAAATCTTAGAACTTTAAAAGACTTTTGAGGACATGCTAAAAACCATGTTTGTAGTTTTCTGGAGGTCTCCAATCTCCTTGGTTTTTGTTTAACTCCCCATGCTGGTTCCCTGGATAGTTTTCAACAGATTTATAGTTATTAAAGAATGTGGATTTTCTTCGGATTGTTTTTGTAGTGTAGATGGACAGCAATGCCACAGCATGCAGAAATTGCACATTTTGCTTGAGTTGCTTTTTAAAATACACTATTTTATTTGCAAAACGTAATTTATGCCAAAAAATGTAATGTCATTTTGCCACCGAATAGGGTATTTCAGCACAAGATGCTATGTCTAAAGGGGAAAAAGGCTTTACACTTTGTAAATCTAATCGAAAAATTGTTCCAATACTGGGCTGTCAGCATCCCTAAAACTGCATTACAAGAGATTATCTAAATTAATCATTCTGATCTGAGGGATCAAGAAAAATCTCAATACTTACTCTCCCTGTCCTGTGTGGTTTTTTTTTTTGTTTAGTAATACGCTGCTACATATTTGGAGGTTCTAGTGTTTGTAGGTCACTGAACAGACATTGAAATCTGATTTATATTGTATACCTGTAACATAGAAAGAAAAAAGTATTTATATATTTTACGTAAGAATATTGCATTGAGCTGTGTATAATTTAAACAGAGGCTTGTCCCAAAATGGTATTGCCCACTTTGATTTTTTCGTGTTTTTTCTTTTTTCTTTTTTTTTGTATACTGTGTACAGTTCATGTCAATGAGCATTAAAGGCCTCCTGAAGCGTAGTCTTATCAAAGGGATGCATTGTTAATAAAATGTACTTAAACTTCTTATAGTTGTTCTGGTCTCCTATGTATCTCTCAGCATTAGAAAGGGGTTGGAATTTGATTGATATTTGTAAGTTACTACTTAACTAGAACAATCAGAAGCTTCCCAAATAAAAATTTTTGGCAAAAATATAGTTTACATTAATGCTTTTTAAGAAACAGACTCTTAAATAGTTCACACACTATTTTTATTTTAAAAATTACATACTGAGAATGATTTTCTATTATGTGATGATTTAAGTATTAGAATTTCAACAACAGCTGTGAAAGTTGCATTATGAACAAAAAAAAAAGGATTACAGTTTTGAACTCATTCAACCATTAATGCAAGACAGATGTTTTAATATATAAAAATTATACACGCTTCCCCACATATGACAAAATACTTATCTTCAGTTCTGGTGCCCAGACTGTGCCCTTTGACTGGCACAGAGACATTATCCTTCCTGGAATCCTCCATTTGTGTGCTTTTTATGGACAGGAGGTTTCACAAAGGACCACCCACCGGAGCCAGGAAGCCGAAGGGTTTATAGGGAAAGAGGAGCCAGCTTCTCCTTCCCTAACCCAGCAATCTGGAATGTGGTCAAGTGTGTCACTGCATCCAGATAATGGAATTTCATCAGAGCAGGCTCTCCCCTCTCCCCGGGAGTGACTAAGGGACTGAGAGGTGGGAACTCAGCAGGCCCGTGTGTCTCACCCCACCATCAGGAGGGCACAACTGGCTGCACCCACACACAGCCCTTCATTCACTTCCTGGGTGGAATTGCTGCAGCCAGGCCTCAGTGACAGCAGCTTTTTCAAAGCAGGGAATTGTGCCTGGTTGCAGCTGTCCCCCTGGCACGAGGAACTGCAGCAATGTCAGAATTTAAAATGCTTTGTGCAATACTCTGATTTGTTTCACATCTATATCTGAATTCCTTAGCTACATAACTCTTGATTTAGGATACCTTTTCAACATCTTAGAATAAATATGCTTTTTTCTGAAATGTACAGCTCAGAACTTTGGTATTGGTAGTGATGAAGCAGCAGCCTTATGTTTATTGGCCTTTTTTCCAGAAGTAAAGCTTTTAAGCTACACAAGTACACATGATGTGATGAAGCACTCTGGAGAAGCAAATGTTCCAAGCTGTAAAGATACTGTGGTATCAATATTTCACATGCACTGTAACTCAAAGAGGTTAAGATAAAGGAAGGAAGTTTCCCTGGGACGTATCCGTCAAATAGCATAAGCCTTCTCCCTCACCCTGCCTGTTCTCTTGCCCTTCAGCAGAATGTACCCAGCTGTGTTTCCTTACTCTGCTGGCTAGAGGCTGAAAGGAAGGACCACGCTGCAAACTCTGCTCTACTTCTCACGTCTGTGAGCCACCTGCACCTCTGCACAGCACACAGATGGACGTGGCACAGTGTGGACTGGACACCTCCAACCACATCTGCCCATTTCTGTGTCTGTATCTCTGTACCTCCCCTTCTCCTGGCTGGATTTCTTCTGTTTGCAGTCAGTGCTTGTCTCGGCCCACAGGCTGTGCAAGGTCTTACTGGTTTTCCTGTTGCAACACCGCTTGTGGACATTACAACAGTATCTGTAAGCAACAGTACAAAAACTAGATGTGGTTCAGAATCAGAACTCACTTTGTCTGCAGCTGCTTGGTTTCTAGGAGTGTGATTAGCTAGTTAAAAACAGGGAAGGCAAGTAACTGCATTTTAGCAAACACGCTGAATATCAAATTGTCAGACACCCTTCATCTTTTTCACCTTTGGCAATCGCTTATGTTGTGCTCTTAAGTTGAAACCATCTCTTTGTGACAGATTCCAAACAGCATAAGGAGGCAAAAGCAAAGGGTTCCTTGTGCACTGAGGTAAATCCGATGAGACCTTCAACTATGATTCCAACTGTACTGCTTCATTAGAAATGTACGATTTCCTGAAATCAAAATGAAAGGCCAAATTCATTGCTGCCTACTGTAGAGATTCTGAGCGTTACAATAAATATTTTTTTGGTTTTGTTTTTTTAACACATGCAAAAGTAGTGTTGGGAGATCTAGATGTACATAGCCTGAAGATGATGTTCTTCACAAATGAGAGCCATATACCTGTGCTTCTAACCAGCCTATCTGCTTGGCTGGCTGGTTGGCTAGTTGGAGTTTGCTATGGAAGTACAGGGGTCAATGCCAAAAGTTTAGCTCATGTGCACAAGCAGAGAGACCATGCCATGGCACCACCTCTGTCCTCCTGGAAAAGTAGCTCCTTTCCACCTAACTCCCTACATCTCTTCAATGTATAGTTAAGACAATTTTAAAGGGTCATTCTTTAGGCAGAGAAGGCAGAAGTGTGAGGAGCTCCAGTTACGAGAAATGGAAGTAGGGTCTTCCCTATAAAAGTCTGTTTTCTGTGCTCTTTCACTCATCAAGTGTAGTTAGGACACAGGTGAAGTAAAAGCAGGATGATCACTGGATTTAGGTGCTTGGGGCAGCACTCCTGGAGAAGTCAAAGTTTCTTCGAATCTTCTAGGAATGCGCCACACTGTGTGCAGGTAACGCTTCTACGATGATTCCTTACATCGTTTGAGAGAGAGAAAATACAACCCAGCACCCAATATGACTGGGCTGGATAATGCTCCATGCCCAGCAGCACAGTAGCCATTGGCTGGAGTGGCCAGAGTACATGGAACACTGCAAGAGAAATACACCCCTTGAGCAGAACCAGCTTTCCCCTTGTTTCATTTGCTCCTCTACTTCATGAATAAAGTCTTAATCTCTGCAAAATAAAGCAGTTCTCTGCCTCAGCCTGTGACAGATTGCTGTGATGCAACTTTCTGCTTATGCAGAAAGACCACAAACCAGTCTATAAATCTCATCTAGTGCCCGTAACTTGGAACCATAACACACATAATTTCTGTCTAAGTCAGAACTTAAAACTAGTCCAGAAAAAATATCTTTGCCGTGTTAATGGAAGTCAAGCAGATGGGCTTTTGAGAGCCCTAATCAAAAGAAGTTGAGGTTTTAGAAATTCTCATTTATAGTGCCTAGCCAAACACTGGCTGGACTCCCTGGAGGACAGAACATCAAAGCCTCCCCCCCAGGCAGTGCACATTTGTTTGCGAGATGTATCTCAGACTGCAGTGTCTCTCAGGTGTTTCTCTGGTAGTTGAGGCTGCATCCTCATGAAGAATATCTAAATAGCATTGTGGCTGGTACAGCACCACTGCCCGATTTGTCTTGCCTGCTTTCCCTGTCTCCGGTATTTGGTAGGGATCAGATTCAGCCTCAAGTGGAGAAGAATAAGCAAAATTCTCAAAACAAGAATGAGTTTGAGGTGTAAATATGGGTGGAAAGTCTCTCACTACATTTTTTTCACCAGGGTAAATCCAGGAAGAATTGTGACCATCAATCATATCTTCAGTTGGTGTTGAAGATAACGGGCTCCAGGTAACAGGATGCCATTTCTGAGCTTCAGCATTACTGTCCACAGCTAGCATGTCAGGAATGCAGTCATTTATCTTCAGCACTTTCTCAGAATCAATCTGCAAGAGAATCATTAAACAAAAAACTTACTCAATGAAAGAAGCCCAGAGTGGAGAAAAGGGAGTGATTACTTTAAGGAATTCTAATATTCCTACACTTTTCTTTTTAGTTTGCACTTTTCAAATAAATGAATTTGAAGGAAAACCTATGTAGAGGATGTTCAATGGAAGCTGTATTTTACATGAAATTTATCAGACTATTTATTGAGAGATTTCTTTTTTAAGTAAACTCACAATGACTATACTTGAAGAAGGAACCACGTCTCTCTAGTCTAAAGACTTTGCCAGGTTTTTTATGTATGCTGGTTTTAGTCTGAGGCAGAAGCAACTGCAGGGGCTGTTAGGTGTACTTCACTCCTCGCTCTCGTGCTACTGTTCAGTGAACACTAGCAGTCCCACGTGTGCCAGGACAAAGGCCTGTGAGCCCCCTGCATGCAGCACAGAAGCAGCAGCTCCCAGTTCGAAGGGGCTACAGAAGAGGCTGAAGGCCTTTTGCCAATCCTGTTCTCCCAGCAAGGCCTGGCAGTGCCTGGCAGAACTCCCTGCATCCTCCCAGGGCCAGCAAGTGCACAGCCCTGCAGTGTCCTCCCAGGGAACTGGAGCAGGAGGAGTGGGCAGACACAGCTCACGGGCTGCAGTGAAGTCCAGTGTCCTCTGGGCTGCTGAGCTCAGACAGTGCAGGGGTTTGAACAGTAACAGTGGAGGAATCACCTGCTGATCAAAAGATTTCATTTATTCTCCAGTTGTGCATTTTCCTTCTGCAGTAACAGACTGCAATATAAGCTGGTCACTGCAGAGTCACATGAATGTCAAAAGGAGAGTTTTCCACTAAATGATAATATTAAACGGTGTTAATTTGTGTATAATGATTAAATGGAGTCAACACAAAAACTGACAAGAAGTTAGTTTTTAAACACAGTCAACACAAGAATAGTATTTTTTTTGAAAATCTACTAAGCAAAGACTGGACAAATTAAAAACTCTAGATTTTCAGTGATCTTACCTTAAACTCTTCGAATGACAGCACTTTGCTCTTGTTAGGACTAGGTATTACAGGACAGCAGCACTCCTTCACCCTGGAAATACAGGACCAAAACAAATGACATTTTTCTTCTCTTATCAAAGCACACTCTACCAGCAGAAGCCACCCACAGATGTTTACAGGCACAGCAGCAGACGACCAGTGCCTCAGAAACACCACAAGCCAAGTACTTAGAACATCCACACAGTCAGATAGCCAAAGGAAGAAATGAATGAGGCCTTGAAATGGGCTAGAAGCAACAATCTGCAGTAGTGGTTTGTGAATTAGATTACTTATATTCTCTGTCTACGACAGAAACATGCATTACAACTTACCACTCCATCTTCCAGTGGCATACAGCTGCTACTAGGGTTGGAACAATCACTAGCAGGAATACAAAGTACAGCATGTTTGCTGTGGAAAAAAAATTACTTTAAAATTTTGTTTTTAACTTCTCACATGTTGAAGTCAATATAGCTTGAGTTTCTGGGGCAAAAATACCATCAAGTCTGAGTGGGATGCCTGCCACTAATTCAGCAGTAAAACTGTGTGGTCCATCATTGCAAGGCAGTTTGGCTGGAAGTTCTGGGATACCTCTGTAAGCCTTCGGACCTTGATGCCCTCCAGCAGAATTCAATTATTACTAGATTGCTTTTTATTTGCCTTCATATTGGCGCCTTAGCTGTAAGAGTGATTTACTAAAGTTAAGGCAATGATAATCTCACTGAAGTATTGTTTTAGGTTTTCTCTCAGACCCCCAGAGAAGACAGATTTTTACTGTGAGACATGAACAGCATCCATACTTCCATTTTGGTCTGACTATAGCAAGAGAACAAGTGTTCAAAGTCTCCTAGGATTTATCCTGATACAGGGATCTCAGTATTTCCTTCCAGCTGGACAACAGCCTTGGGCTATGCAGCTGAGGTTGTAGGTAGGCCGAGGGGAGCACTAGTTAGTGCCTGCTCTCCTTCTGCCCTGTCCAGTGCCCTCCTGCCCTGTGCCAGAGAGTTTGTGTATCCCTACCACACAGCACAGCAGAGAATGTACACATTACATTCTCCTTGTATCTCTTTTGGGTTAATTAAGCCCTTGTTTTTATGCTCTGCTTGGCTGTACAAACTGCCTAGCTGAAGGGAGCTAGAGCTTGTGTGTTAGAGGCAGAACTGTGCCTGTGAGGATGCCATGATGGTCAGACACTGCTCTAGCAGTTAGCCTAAAACATGGAGTCTCCTCGCATAAGCCAATGCTTTCCCATCCCTCCCCCTTCACCTCCAACCCCAACAAGTTTTTCAAAACCAGGCATCTCTAGTTTGGATCCTAAGTTTCACAACCATGCTGACTGGTATTTTCAAGGGAAAAAAGTTACGGGCAAGTGATTTCCTCTTCTGCTTTGGTGATCAAATCTGCCCAGTTAGCAAACTACTGTGACCATGCCAGCATCCCTTCTGAATTGGCTCATGAAGGAGTGAACTTGGCAATGGTTTTAAAGACTGATGAAAGTAAGAATCAACATTAGAAGTTCAAGAGTCCGTACAGGAATTACCTGTTTGTACACAAGTCTGTAGGTTTTCCTGTATTAGAAAACCAGTTAAATCCAAATACAATTCTTCAATGAGTTCTAACAAACAGGACTTGCTAGGCATGCAAATGTGCATATATTGAGCTACTTCCTAGAAAGATATAAGACTTAAATAAGGGTGTAAATTAGGTTAATTCTAAAATTTAGAAAAACCCCTTTCTACTTAGAAGTATCAAAATGCCATGTTAGTATGCTCACATAATTTCTCAGTTGGATTCTTTCTTAAGTGAATGTTGCATTGAATTAAATGTTTTCCCATAAGAAAGGAAGATTATTATAACATTTTAGATCATCTCATCCTTCTGCTAGAGGACATTATTCACAGCCAGTACTCACAGTTAGATGGTGTATCTATGTATCTAAAGTCAACAATGGGACTCTCTCCTCCACCTGTAAATGCTTTAACCACTATTTTGTATTTTGTGTTTGGCACCAGGTATTTGACGGTGTATCTCGTTTCTTCTGGGTTTTCTATTGTGTATTTACATAGCTCTGAATCATCTAAAACAAAACAGATAAGACAGAATAATGGGATCACAGAATGCTCTGGGTTAGAAGGGACCCTAAGGATTGCCTAGTTCCATCTCCACTGCCATGGGCAGGGACACCTTCTACTAAACCAAGTTATTCAGCCCCATCCAGCCTGGCCTTGAACACTTCCAGATATGGGGCATCCACAATTTCTTCGGGCAACCTGTCCCAGTGCCTCACTACTCTCACAGTAAATCTCCTAATAGCTAATCCAAACCTACATTCTTTCAGTTTAAAACCATTACCACTTGCCCTATCAGTACAGGCCCCGGTAAAATGTCTCTCTCCATCTTTTTTATAAGACCTCTGTTAGGTACTGAAAGGTTGCAATAAGTTGTCCCCAAAATATTACAAAACCATTTAACTGAAATAAAACATTTGCAATCCGCCTTCCTTGTAATTAGCACACTTTCTTCCAGGAAGGATGATGCATCCTGACTCACTGCTACTGGGCTGAACTCACATCCCTCCTAACTGGATTGTCCACAGCATTGCCCTCCTCTGGCAGACACCTAACAACTTACTGTCAAAGGCTGAAGCTTGTTTATTTTAATTTATTTTTCCTCAAGCAATTTACCAGAATGCTTTGAGTTTTGCCATTTCTTTTTTTTTTACCAGAATCCTGTAGCCCTCATGTCAATTTCTTTGAAGATAATCAAAGGCAAGAAATCTCTGCCTGGAAAAAAAAAGCTCTTTTGCCTCTCTATTGTGCAATTCCAAAACCCCAGGGAGAAATGGGTGTTGTGGGTTGGATGAAACCACCACACTGGGTTAGCTTATTTCTGCTGTTTTCAGTCACACCCCTTGTCTGCTAGCAGAAGCAGTGAACCAGAAAATCTTTGATTTAAACTTTTTAAAGTCTAACTGGGATTACTTACAGAATTATGGTACATATATGGTTAGTTTCGTTCTGACAAGGACTTCTACATAAGCCTCCCTCAGTTCAAACTACGCTTTTCATCCTGGAACTAGTCTAATCAGCAGAAGAACACACGACATGACCCAAGCAGAAGAAGAGGCGTGGAATCTTTTAACATGTTGGATACATCTGAAAATTATAATGGAGCAGAGTCATCTGGAGCAGTTTTGCATGTGGAACAGAAAGGTCTGATATAAATTTGTGGCTTTGTGCCATTTCACAGCTCAGTTCTGCTGAAGGAACTCCACTGTAGAGCACACACACAAATACTTTCACTGAAAAAGAATTTACATGGGGAATTTATACAGTGTTCCAATTTTGAAGGAAATAAATTGTATCCCATCTGTTTCTAAAATACCCCAAATCCTAGTAAGACTAACATGCTTCTTATGACTTTTATCCGAGTAGATCACAAACAGATGTTTTTCAACATTCTGACAAGAACTCACATCACAAGAGGCAGAACTCCTCATATAGTACCAAAAGAGTCTTTTCAAGAGCTAAAAAGGAGTCATGGACAACAGGATGGGGGCTGTAAATCACTGTAAAGCCAGGAATCACGTCTGCCTACCAGCACATCAAGTATAGAGAGGAACCAAAAGCAGCAGGTGTTGAAATCTACAGATGGCTGAATGAGCCAGCCTACTGCCTAATGTGAACCTTCTAAGATGCTGCAATACCAACAAGTCTTTCACCTCTATCAGTGACACAACTTTCTGTAGCAGAGAGTTCAGTTACCTGAAAGAACGTGCTTTATTGATCCTTTCAAATTGCAGTTCCCTTGTATAGGTGACACATAAATATGGTAGCCTCTTACAAAACCAGGCTCTGACTCATTTGTGAGATAATAATCCCAAGAGAGCGTTACTGAATTGTAAGTCAGGTCAACTTTTCTCACAATAGGGTCTAGACGAGGAGCTGGAAGAAAGGAAATTCAAGTTAAACTTGCAATTATTCTTCAAGAGTGTATTCTCTTATCATTTGAAAAATCCACACTCCCATGTGGTGTTTATATCTTTCTTGTATTTAAAAGCTGAACAAAGCCAAAGTTCTCTACACAAACTGTCAGCTTCACAGAGCCTTCATGCATCCACATAATACACAAAGCAATGATTGATAATCACAGCTTTGTTTAGCTCTCCTAATAAACGTGGACTCTACCTGGTCACTGTACTAGCCAAATATCCTCCATGTAGGGCCTGTATATTGACATATAACTTTTAAATGCCTCACTGAAGACACAGGAAGAACACAGAAAATACAATTTTAACTAGCTGTAGGAGGAAGAAATTATTCTATTTGTGACAGATCAATTTAGCAAACCCACAAGCCCTAAATATGTTGCCAACTTACGCAGCTCCCTGAGATAACCAATCTTCTTTTCCAGTAAGAAGGCTCTATTAGCAACAGATCCATAGATGTGGAATTTGTATCTCACCCCTGGAATAAAATCAGCTAGAAAACAGTTGAACAAAAATAGGTTATGCTTTGTCTTTCAGGTTACTTTTATTTAATTGCTTCCTACAGGGGTCAATAACCTATCAGACACCTCTGAGTGCTCTTGTGCTATTAAAGCCACTGAAGGAGACAGAGGGCAAGCCAATTCTTCGTGTGCATTATGTGAATCAAACATATTTATTCTGTCTGAAAGAGAGAACTGGGAGAGAGATTTATATATTTTTCGTTGCCATACAGTATTCAAGGTGACTGAATAATAGAGTCCAAATGCATCAAAAAGAAAGACAATTTCATTTACGTTTCTGTCACAGGCAAAAGTTGTGTTTTGGAATGTTTGAGGCAGACACATATCCAGGTATCAGGATTCCATGTTATACTCACTGACATCCACTCCCATTCACACTAAGCAAGTGCAAACCACTGAAGAATTTGACAATGCTCTTCCCGTGTGTTACCACAGTCCCCTTCATTATGTGAAGGTTTCCGTACATTTGTATGAATTGAGGTGCAGTTCCTTCATTGCAAATTTATGTGTTCAGTCAAATTTTGTTCAAAAGAGTTTCATTCCAAAGTGATCTCTCAGCTTGAGAGACTCTAGGAAAGCTAAATTCTTGCAGCTGTGGAAACATATCAGAGCAACTTTCACATGGACAGAAAGGATTTAGGTCTACTGGCCACAACGGGGATAAAAAGCATGCAACTGATCCTAAGCAGGGACTGGTGCTGAGACACATCATTTGTGGTACACTGACAGCACCAAACCTCTCACTACACCATGGGCTTAAATTGTCTGAGTCTAAACTTCTGATCCATGTTAGAGAGAGGATAGAGCTCCCTTTTGCATCTCTCTCTTGCTAAAATATTTTAACTCCTTCATTAACTTCACCATCCTCCTTCAAGATGCTGCTATAAGCCACTCGGAAGAGGTTTTGTCTAAAATACTGTGTTGACTTTTCTAATACAGTATGCTGCCTTCCAAGGCTTAATGGTGCCAGTATATTTGTGGTGTCTAATTAATTTGGTAGGAAAAACATGATACCACATGCCTTTGAAGAATTATATCTGCACAGCACGGAATTCAATATTTCACATGATCTGTTTCCTAAATTCAATTAATGCCCACAGCTTGAAGGACTCATGCACAGTCAGAAAGAATACTTGTTCAGTTTTCACCTGAGCTGATCACAGCACTGGAAGTGTTGGGTCCAAATCTCTTCCACTGCAAATCACAAGGCTGCAACCTGGGAAAGTTACACCAATCAATAATGTAACTTTCACACATACTTCTGGGCTCCCAGGAGATAAAAATGCCATCATCTGTACCATTAACCTGTCCTTCCTTAAGCTCTTTGGTGCCTAGGAATGAACGAAACAGAATCTCTTGTTATTGTCCTGCATGAGACTTCAGACTCATAAATGAAGATCAATACAGTTCGTATACTAACCAGTTGAAAACCATAATAAAAGACTTGCATTCCTTCACTAAATGACATACAGGGTTTTTCACATGCTGAAAACTGACAGCTCAGAACCCATGCAGCAATTTTTACTACATATTCACAAAAAAAAAATCAGCTGCAGAAACCTAGAGAGTCACAAGAGGCTAATCACACTGGCAATGGGTGCACCATCAAGGCACCTACTGCAGGTCTGGGGCCCTAGTTTTAGGCTAAATGTATTTTGCTCTGTGGAGACACTCTCTGCACTTAAGCTTAATAAACATACAGCTACCACCCTACAGAAGAAAATACAGTCGTAATTTTCAGAGAGCAGTGACGTGAGTTAAGAGGTAAGGTTAATTTGTTGCCCAAGATGATAAATTATGACTTTACTTAAAATAGGTAGAAACAAAACTTAATTATAACTGAAAATACTCTTACTGTTATCTGTAGCTCTAGAGATGATCAATACTGAAGGAAGTGAAAAATTAACACTGTTCTTTGCCATGATACTGATTCTATAGGAATGGTTTTCAATGAAAATCCTTGTGCTATTGTAGACTGAAGAAAAGGAGATGCTTTCAGGCTTAGAGCCATCTTCTATTTTTTCCCAGGTTACTTCATACAAAATAATTCTTCCATTTGCTTGAAAACTTGGTGTTTGCTGAGAAAAAAAGTTATGGAGGAAGAGAATAATAACTTAGTAAATTCTGCTGAAAAAATATGAGAGGATCATTTAGAACTCTAAACAACTAACAGGATGTATTATTTCTGTAAGAATATAAGCACTTGTTTACATTCATACATATACTGGTTGAAATCGAAATGCAGAAATCTTGGCAATGGAATCTGTCTTCTTCCAATACTTAGAAAAAAAGAATTGTATGTCTGAAATTCCAGGACAGCACACCATCAGAGCTACATGTGTTCTGAGGTACTTTATACACAATCTGTTTTAGATTTGTAAAAGACATTTTCACACTGAATTGCTATCAATTGCACACAAATCATGAGAAAAATATCCAACTCCTTTATGAAGGGCTTTGTTTCTATTTCTGTAGAGATACCTCACCTTCCAGAACAAGGTCACACTTCGTCCACCCAGAACTGGTGTAATTTCTCTCCATATGTCCAGTTTCCCTGATGGAGCTGCAACAAATATAGCAGAAGAAGAAAATGAGAATGCTCTGGATGCAGAAAGGATAGGCGGTTTAACTGCTTCCTCCCATTTGAAGAAATTCTCCTCCCAGCACCTCCTTTTTCCCATCACTCCCAGGTCTTGCCCAAACATAATCCTTTAACATCTTTTTCCCTTCATTCCTTTTTCTGAATTAAAGTCTGGTTAATTTCCCTAGAAAATCTTTGCTTGCAGGCACTGGACTCTTGTTCCCACCTCTGCACCATTCCTTCAGGCCTCACAGGGCACTGTAACTCAGTCTTCTGAGTTACTGTCCATCTTCCCAGTCAACTGGATTTCCCACTGCCTGCACTGGACGAAATTTCTGAGACTAGCAGGTAGGCTGAGAATTATTTAAGAAGTCATCTTCTTGAAGTTTGCTCAGTGTGTTTCTTTTATGCATGCAACAGGCCTCTCCTTTAGCTACACAGCAGAAGAGTAACAACAAACAGCAAAGAGAGGTGGTGAGCAGGGAATGTCCTTCAAACTTTGCCTCTCAACAGGTTGGACATACTTCCTTCCTTTGTTCTGACGGTCAGGGGTTGGCTCCAGTCACTCCACCTCCAGAAGTGCTTGGCAGCCCCGCAGCGCACCCTGGCCGTGTATTCCGTGTACGGCTGCAGCCCACGCACCGTGATGTGCTTTGAGTCCACGTCAGAGCTGTTGTGCTGCAAAACACAAAGACACAACAGGCACAGCTCAGAACAGCATCCTCAGCAAGGTGTTCTCTGAGAAAATAGTTCTTCCTCTAGACCCTGCAAGAGCCAGTTAAGCATCACTTGGGAAAGACAGTCGTGGAACAACAATCAAAACAAGAAAAAGCAAATAATGCACAAGATAAAAACAGTGGGAGATCCAAAAAGAGGTCTGGAAGTCACCTCTGTGTAACCCTCTGAGTCATTCAGAAGGCTCCGCATGAGTACCTTTTACATCCAGGAGGGAATTTACTGAGATCTTACCCTCATAGAGTCTGGGGCTACTACCACATCTAAAAGTACGATGTTGTTCCAGATATATGCAGAGCAATCTACAGCTACCTTTTCTTTCCATTTTTTTTTTTCCCAGCCTTTACCCTACTCTCTCCTAGGAGACAGAGTTAATTCTGCTAAGAGTCAAAAAGCCAGCATGCTTTTAAGTCTCTCCTCAAAACTGTCTCCTGCAATGGCCAAATGCAGCAGTCACTTGATCTGACAGCTCTTAAGCTACACTCAAGACAGAACGCAGCTTGATTGTGATCTTCACTGTGCCTTTATAGTGTGCTAGAGGCAAGCTGCCTTCTAAGAAAAGAGCTACAGAGTAGTGATAGTACACAGGCAAAGAGTCCATCAACCTCACCTTTTGTGGAAGAGGTGGAACAAGATAAGGAATCTACTCAAACAATCTTCAAGGAGATCAAAGAGGAAGGGAAGAAAAACTGTTCTGGGAATCCATTACTAGAAACCAGACTCACTACCATCAACTACAGTCAATAGCACACAGAAGGATCTTGGGACTGATACAACAGAAATCTTCAACACTGCTCTGCTGTGTGTGAAAAGACATGAGCAATAAAAACAAATCAAGATTACCAGTAGCTAATATATACACAATATCTGTTACACAAGTTTAGTGTGCTGGTTTGAAAGCAA